>WTXK01000254.1:0-66557 GCA_025769895.1 Lactarius psammicola
CTCTATGACCTCCTCAGCAGGTTGAGGGGGAGCGATCTGGACAGCCTCTTCAACAAGCGGCGGGGGAGAAATGGGGCCGGCTCTTCAACACGCTCTAGGATAGCCTGAACTTCCTCATCAATGGACCGTGCAACGATTTGCATGGGTTCCTCAACCAGATGAGGAGCAAGGACTCCTGCGAATTAAGGTGAGCCTCATTCAACATGCTTAGTGCGAAAACTGCGAACCTACCGGTCTCGAAAATGTCATCGGAGATGGCGCGAAAGGAAGGAGAGGGAATGGTTGGAAGAATGGTTGGTGATAGGAATGGTGTGGCCGATGCAGAGATCGATATCGATGCTACGACCATGCAGCCCCCGGAAATGCAGGCGCCGACATTGATACGATTGCGTGGAGGATTCTCCCCAGAGAGATAAGAGAAAGATATAGATGAGCGAGCTAGCAGCATCCCTCCAGGGAAAGGGAAGACTCACGCTGCGTCTGCCAGTGGGCTGCCCATGTCCCCCCAGCCATCGTTTCCATCGGTGTCGTTGGTGTCGCCAGGATTGCTTGTATTCGATAGAGATTGTAGCATCAGGTTGTGCAGATAATCGAAAATAACCCGGAGTCGGACTACAGTGGCATCATAACCGAGTTTCATTATGTAAGAAAAAAAGACGATTTCAGTCAGCTCACGCCCTAACTAACACCAGTTTTCTGTGACTAAGTCCGACTAGATTTGACTACCAAATGACTTTCATCGGGCTTGGCCGGACTTTGCAAAAATTTTGACTACCGGCAGTCTCGGCTCGACCTGAATTGGACCCACGGTGACTACGGGTTGACAACTTCGGACTACCGATGACTAATTCCGGTTTTTCCTTTTTTACTGAGCGTGACATTTCATATTTGTAACTTGAGCATGTAACTTGGGAGGTCGTAACTTCGTCCAAGTGTGGGCCCTGTGAGCCCTGCAAGGACTGACGCATTTCAGCAAGCCAGGAAATGACAATAGTATCCTCAACGGAAACTGCTGCTGACATGCTGGCTGGGGCCCTGGCGAAGGTGGAGGGGCCAAGAAGATGTGTCCTCTCTCCAACTCCTCCACTACATTTCCCATGGTTTTGCGACCTCGCTCGATTTCCCCCTGATCTCCACTCTAGCAAATGTACCCTATACTCCTTTCTCAGCTTATCTTGTATAGATTCCCTGTATTCACCCCTAGCGACTCAAGTTCGACGAATTCCCGATCGAGACAATCAATTCTGCGACGTTTCGTGACACGCAGAGGCATGTACTCTGCGTCACCGGTCACTGTAGAGCCAAAGCGAGCTCACCTTTCGCACTCCCGAACGTACCGCACCCGTGCGCGGCCCTAGTTACTCGAGAGTGACAAGTTCCCGAACCAAGTAGACAGTTGTACGAAGTTCCGGCCGGCGCGACCAGTTGCGATACTTCGCACCTTCCTCACTGGAAACTCGAAACCTGACTTGGGTCGTTTGAGCAGTGCCCCTCAGCATTGTGACCCCAAGTCTCGACGACATGATAGAGAAGTACAGTAGTAGTGATCGTTCCAAATCCTCACAACTGAATGTGTGTGAGTCCCAATAAAAAATTGTGCTGTAATTTTGATTGCGCTCGATAACAGCTGTGCATGACTTCGCTATTGAAGTGAGATCGTGTTTCGTACCTTAAGTGAGTTCATGACTCTTTGATTTGTCTCTGTTACTATGCGGTTCCTAAGCTACTGTACGAGCGTCGTGCAAACCTACGCGAAGCGTACGTATACCGCTACGTACTGTCTCGATCGCGTTTGTACCACTTATTCGGGTCCCAGACCGTTTCCCGGATGTTCTCCTGGTCGTACCGGCGACGTCGTGTTAGTATACTTTACTATCTACCTAAAGCCCCAGTATCCGTAGTTTAACACCTCAGTCTCTGTGTTAAGCGTGCGCAGATACTGAGAAGGCGTTGTCCTGCTGTACAGACGAACGCTTGCGCACACGTTTACTATTAAATCCCTTATATTCATTCACTCACACAATATTATCCCGCCGCGTCCATAACTTCTGTATTCGCGTTTGTTGACTTCACAAACGCGTACATAATGTTACCACTATTATAATACATGGCTTGTGTCACGTTGCTGGGACCGAGAAAGACTCGGAGAAAGAGGTGAGAAAATGACTCTAGAGACGTTTCTCACTTTTGGCTGGTGCCGCGAGTGACGATTTCGCCCCCAGATGATGATGTGTTACTTGGCGGTGGGATGCGCTGTTTCGGCCCGAGTAGCCAGTAAATGTTTGTTCTTTTTTTTTTTTTGAACCATTTTATTCCGGGGCAGTAAGCTAGTACAAGGCCGGTCGTACAAATAAAGTACAGTTAAGGGTACATGAGTGTATGAACACATGGGAGTCGCGCGTGCTAATCCAAAGAGACATTCCCCCTTCCAAAGGAGGACAAGTAATCGTAAAGTAAAGGTCTGTCGAGACAGAGCAAACCTTGCTGACAAAGGAAAAGAAAGTAAATATACTCCGCCGTAGCTGGGTCATGAGTGCATGAGTCTTGAAGCTTGAAGCTTGAAGGAACGCGCAGTTACTCAGGGTTAAACGGGGTTGATCCCGTCGCAGGAAGATGAGGAAAAACTTTGCGTAATCCCCATCGTAGAATTGATTCTCCGCTATCCAATTGAACCGCGTGTGTTTGTTCCCGTCGTGTGACGTTTTTGGTCCAGATGTTCGCTTTCCTTACTCACTCGATGCATTCAGCTCTCCTCGCCCGTACGGCTCGACGCATGGCAACCGTTTAAGCCAATGCACCTGCAACATCGCATGTCTTCGAGCTCACCCTCCATCGTCTCGTTTGACTCTATAGTGTCCGACCTTCAGCCTTTAACAGTCCCTGAGCTTTATGGCACTGCCGTGACTAGGACTAATTCGGTGAGCTCCTGGACGGGTGAACCAAGTGCAACCGATCCCAGCACACATTTAGGACTTGATCATCCGTTCCTACGATATGATACGCGCTTTTTTGAGGGCGGAAATGTCACGTTTCTGGTGTGTTGCGATCCATTGTAGCACGCACGTCCGTTCTCTGACCAGGATCGAGCAGGTTAACGACACCCGCTGTTGCATCTATTGGTTCTTCTTTTCTCGCGATTCCGTGTACTCTTCCATTCAGCCCGCCCAACTTGGTACAAGTGACCACGAAGCTCTTGCTGCTCAGAGACGTCCAACGCGAAGACTTCGAGGCCTTCCTCTCCGTATTCTATCCCAAGTAAGTTTCTTACACTGCCTTCCACCTACCAGGTTGTCAAAGCGTGTCTGCCTTGCAGAGATTTCGAAGGGCGCAACCTCTCGCATCAACAATGGGCGTTGATACTTCACTTGTCCATGCGCTGGGGCTCTGCTTCTATTCTCAAGCTTGCCCTGAAGTCCATTAACCCTCCAACCCCACACGACCAATTCATGCTTGCGCATCCTATGTGGTCGACCAATGGGTGCTGGCTTTGACTGCACTGCCCCTCAGCCCGACAGTGGCCCACCAGATGGGTATTTGGGACGTCGTTCTCGTGGCTGTACGGGAGGACACTCGAAGTTACATCCTTCCAATCGACGGGGCCGAAGTCACACGAATTGTAGAAGCTGCACTGGTCGGGAAACTTCCTCGTAATGACGATGACAGCGCCAGCCCGGAAGGCGGAGCTGCCAAAAACGTAACCATTTTACGATGACCGCGTCACCTGTAGGTGTGAAAGGAGAGGATGACACTCAGAATGGTGGTGGACAAATATTTCGTGAGTTCAGGTTTAATCGGTCTCAAAGATGCAAGCAGAAAATCTCTAACTTGGGTGAAATGACACAGCTAGAAGGCAAGGGTATAGCGAAATCACCAGAAGAGAACGGCATGCAAGGAGTCGGAAACGCAGCGAGGCTGGCGCAAGCATCACTGAAACGTGATGGCGAGCGAAATCCAAAACCCATCGGAGAATACTGAAACCCTGCTCGGGTGTTCAAGTTGTACGTACCTATTTTTTTTGTAAACGATGACGGCTCAACCGTCTAACAAATTCGGATACAGCTGCCAACCCACAACCCGTCTTCGGCACCATAACATGACAGTCCACAGTCCTTCTCCTTGTCCGAGTCCTTTCTGGTCGTTTTCTTTTCAACTTATGCTGTGAACGACCAATTCTCGCTGGTGACTTTTCTTTACACTTTCACGCATGTCATGTACTTTACAAAATACATGTACCACCTCGAATCCCAGTGTCTCCTACAACAATCGCTGTAGTTCCTTCTCGTGATTGATGCTGACGTACTTCACTGATTCCACTTACAAATAGCGTGAGAAATCCAGAGATCATTCAAGCCAAGTTATCGTCAACGAGGTTGATGAAAAATATTGGCCCTTCTGGCAGTCCTTGGCTTGCAGGACACGTTACAACCGCTGTTGCGAAAGAAAACTTGCACGTCTCCAACTCAGCAGTTTCGGTAATGTGTTCGAGTTTCTGACGCTTGTTCCGACGCCTCACAAGTCTGGACCGTGACAACACCCTGACGAGTGTGGGATCAGCCGGGGTTGGCGCAATATGTTTGGGCGGTAACATGTAACATGCGGACACCGCGTGGGCCTCAGACGCTCGAACCGTAACTCGCTCTAGTCTCCCACACACATTTCTATTGCACGCACAAAACATCCTTGCATAGCTAGTATGGCCACTGCACAAGATGCGAGGCACACGCAAATTCGTAAGTAGATGGCCTTTGACCGATGAAATCCTTGGTGGTGACCCATTGCTCCAGCTCGGCTCCCTCGGTATCGCAAAACGCAGGAAGGTGCCTCAATCCCTCCCCTTGACTATTAGTGTCCAGCCAAGAGCCATCCTTTGACAGTGCTCGAATCGCCGAATCGCAGCGGAGCACATCCCCGTTACTGAGTGTCGAGACGACTGGTATGTGCTTAAATCATAATTCGTTGAGGCCTCCTCAATCTCTTTGATAGTCCTCCGAGCGGAAAATGTTCCGTGTCAAGAAACGATTTTGTTTGAAAAGGCGGTTCTATGTCACTGTAGCCAATCTTGCGGCAATGAGGAAGACGGAAAGCGTTCAAATTGATGGACAGATGGTGCGCTGGAACCAGAGGCTCGGTGCCTTGTAGGACTTTCCTTTTCCGATCTTATTCTTCAGCTAAAAGTTCAGTTCTACACAACGGTCTTCGTATATTACACTGTGTCTTATGCGAAGCGGCTCGCACACCGAGATGACCTTGTTTGGACGCGTGAGATCCCGGTACCCGTCCGTCCCAGAGTGGTCCGTCCTTATTTGGATTTCCCGTTGTTCAACTCACTGAACATCTCGCGCGTAGGTATCCTATTCGTTCTCGCTCATGGGAACGGGAGAGCTGGACAGTCGACACAGTCGATCACGCTCTACTTGACAATCACTGTGCTGGCGAATATGCCCCCTCCGATCGTCCCCAACAACCCCCCCCCCGAGGAAATATCGGCCAAAGGATATGGCACTCCCGCTGAAGAAACTACTACGCCCTCTATAGTCCCAGACTCCGGGGGACCCATTCAACCCTCCGCTCCCGAACCTGTTTTACCCTCGCCGGATCCCCTCTCCGTCAAGGCTGACACTCCTATGGCACATGCCAAAGCATCGCCCACGGAGAAGGCCTTGACCGCTCTCCGTCGCGCCGATGAAGTCAAGAAGCCAATCGACCGAAAGAATACATGGAAAGGAGTTGTTAGTAGAGTCCAGTGGATGATGGACATCGTTAGTCCAATTGCGGAAGTGCGTGCGATACCCATTTTGCATCTCCTCGACTGAGCCAATTTCGCTCTCAGTTTGCAAAGATGGCGTATGGCTTTATTACAGCCACCCCCGAGGTGCATCTGTTTGCGTTATCATCGGAAGGAAGCACTTATGACATGTGCATTCGGGTGCCAGGCACTTATAGAACAGTATGAGGGCGACGACAATGTCATAACTCTGCTTGAGACCATGCACGACGCGTTTGATTTCGCGCACCACGAAGACGCTTTGAGATCCATCAAGCCCGACTCCAAGCAGGCCGAAATCCTTACTCTCGTGCTACAGGACGTCTGTAATTGCGGCGACTTCATCCAATCGTACGCAGAGGACCCACCATTCTGTATGTTGTCTTCATCTTCTCCATTGGCTGGTGTAAACGAGTAGTTTTTAGGGAAGCGGACGTTAAAGAATGTGGGCGGAGGTGTTGTCGAAGAAATTGAGGGCTTGTCCGCCGTCCTTGTCGAACATCGAAGGGCTTTCTTGGATCAAGCATCACCACGGAGATAACTGCGTTCCAAATTCTGGACGGCGTAGGAATACTTTCAAGAATACTTTCAGCCAAGGTGGATCGGATGTCCACTCAGCTCGAGTGGATGTCAAGCCAAGTTTCAGACGACAGTACGTATTCCTGATGGCTTGTCGGTTTTATGGCTTGTCGATCTGATAATCGTCATACAAAAATCAGCGATATTTGAGCGATATCCCCTATGGGAAAGGCCCGCGCTTCGTACCAGAGAAAAGCTGTCTTCCGGGAACGCGCACGGCTTTCCTGGACTTCATCGTCAATTGGGTGAACGATCCCACTTCCAAGCGTAACTTAGTCTTGTTCTTTTTGGACAAGCAGGCACGGGAAAGTCATCGATTGCGAATGAGATCACACGTCGTCTCGATAATGCACCGTCTTACGTCATCCTATATCCTTTTGCGGAAGGAGCAATACGAAGGCGAGGCTTACCACCTCTGAGTCTTCCTCTTTACAACTCCGGCTTGCGATCTCTCCGACCGGTATCCATCATTCAAAGCCGCAGTTGGAAAGGTCATTAAAGACGACACATCTCTGCGACTCCGTACTTGTGATTATCCCACGCTTTTTGTATCCCTCATCCTGGAACCGCTTAAGGGTCTGCACTTCTTTGGTCCTATTCTCGTTGTAATCGATGCCTTAGATGAGAGCGGGGAGTAGCTGGTGGAAACGGTTTACAAAAATTTCTTGCTCAAAACCTCTCTGGACTGTCGCCGAACTTCCATGTGCCCATCACCTCACGGCTGGAGGTTGGTATCGAGTCTGCGTTCGTTGGAGTTCTGTCGGTCCGCATTAACACATGGGTGTCCACAAGTTGGCTGCTAAAACGCATAGCGATATTCTTACCTTTCTTCGGACGACCCTCCTCACCGAAGAGCTCAATCGTTACTGCGATGCGCTGGCAACAAAGGCAGAGGGATTGTTTCATTGGGCAGCGGTTGCCTGTGGATACTTCTGAGATCCTCTTGATTTCTCTGATTTTAGCGGGACCAAATGCATAGAGCACCTTTTGAAGCCCACAGCGGATTATGGTAGACCAGATCCGTTGGACGATTTATACGAACAGTCCTTAAAGGGTACTTCCAAGGGGCGCAGCGTCTATTCCGCTCTGTGATGGAACAGCTCGTTGTCGCATTTGAACCCCTCTCCATCCAATCGCTTATCGCTCTACAACAGTATGCCTTCATTGGCGACGACTTTGACCCTGAATCTGTTCGTGGAATGCTCCATCGCCTAAGCTCGTTGCTGAGTAGTGTCAATTCATCCGATCAAAACCCTTCCCGTCGTTCCTCTCCATACGTCATTTAGCGATCTCCTGACCAATGATATGTAAGAGCGCGAGAAAGCGCGACTAATACACAGTCAGTATAGTACGAAGTAATGAATGGATATACTATCCCTCCCCTAGTGTTCGGACACCCCTGTTCGGACACTTCGAATTGCTTGCACATTTCTTCTCCAATCGCATCCAAATTATATACGCACTGTATAATAACGCTTCTGAACATGCTCCAGCTGATTTTTAAATAAAAACCCTGTCGTGTCGCAGAAAACGAGATTTGGTTGTTTGTCACGCTTGTCGACTGGTTCCGAGTCCGTAGTCGGGGTTTCATGATAAATATTCTAACGACTCAAACGGAAAGTCATATATTCAGGAAAGGACTGGTCCCATCTACAACGACGATGAAGATGACAATGAGCCAATGGACGTGCCCCAGTGGATGAGCTGCATCATGATGAGCGGGCATGAACTGCAATGTGCCATTCCCATCCGCTGTTGCCTTGATGGGATTCCAGGGCCAATGGACTGCATACGGTGGCACTTAATCACTCTTCAGGAACCAGCTCGGCAGTCACTCAATGCAGAAACTGCTCGGTGCGAGCCTGAGCGCGGGTGCGGGCTTGAGTGGTGGGTCGACATGGGCGCCGCCTACATGGAAACATTGGCGTTGGCAGCATGGGGGTCGACGCGGGGATGGTTGACCCGCGCATGCTCATGGCGCACCGGCAGGCAATGGTGATCGCGAAGCAGACGTGCCAGCTTGCAGTCGAACAGCAGACGACGCGGACAAGTGGGAGTGCGGGAGTGCAATCTGCAGGTGGGGCGTGGCAGTCGCTCGAGCATCGCTGCGCCGAGCGTGCTCGGCACGGGTATGAACTATGCATGAACATGAAGACGAGCTCGGGTGTGAACCTGTTCGGCATGCCTCCCACGAGCGATCTATCTACAAGTGCTTATTCCAGCTTCCACCCTATCCCACCCAATCACGACTCGGAGTACCTACCGAGCGACATCAATCACTCTCACTTTGTAGCCCGCTGGCCTTACATGCTCACCTTGATGCTCACTTGACTCAGAGCGCGGCTCACCCCAATACTACACTTCATAATTTCAACACCTGCCATAACTACAATACCTTCCAATAGTGTTTACAAGTTAAGGAAGGGAACAACCTGGGCAGCCCAGATAAGAAGAGCTGCAAGACCAGAATGGGGGCTCACCCCAAAACACGCCAGGAATATATACATCAGCGTAGCAATACCAAAGACGATGTACGGAGTAGACATATAGAGTACACCCGCCGGAAGGAGAGCAAAGACGACGGAGAGCGAAGGAAACAAACACGCAATAAACAGGCTAACCCGGCCACGACGCAAAGAGCAGGAGCGCTGGCAATAACAGGGGGTCTAAGAACATCACCTACAGACTCCCTTAATTCACATGTTAACCTCCTACCCACGCAGCTAGAAGTGGACAAATACTGCGGAAGAATGGCCATACGTCTAGCGACACTCCCATCAAACCACCTGCTCGCAAAACCGCTAAGAAAATGTGCAAAAGGAAAGGTGAAAAGACACAAATCGCTGTAGCCTGTCGGAATATATTTCTTGTGACGTCATCATTCAATTGCCTCGTACCGTTCTATTTATTCCACAGGAGCGTGGTGCAAAACCGCACCTCGTGTTTCGCGTTTTGTCTCGGTTTGTTATGCCCTTACTGTTCGGAGGCCACTTCCCCGAATCCCCTCCTGTCAGGGGTCGTACCGCCGACCCCTTGATTGTTATCTCGCCACTCTGCGGAAGCAGAGCACAAAATTGCGTACTGTACAGTTCTTCTCATCCTAGTTATATAAGTTCTCTATCTCTATAGTGTAGACCTCAGTTCTGCTAAGTGCGCGCAGAGACTGAGGTGAGACTTTATGTACTTTGTTCTTATATTCCCTCGTACTTGCTGGCCCTAGTTGGCTCGTCTATTCATACAGACTTCGCCCGTGCACACGTTTACTCACTCATATTCATATTCATTCCCCACCTTACTATCCTAAGCGTCCAAACCTTGTAATAATCGCCACTCCACACATTAGTGGAAACATACAATGCAGACCCACTCACATTCGAAAAAATCTCAGTAGCAGGGCGCAACCCCGTCTGCATGAATAAACTCCCTTTCAAAATCGACATCCGGAAAAGCAAAGAGGAATCCAAAGAAGCGGTCGCGCAAGCCACAGACAAGATAAAAATATACACGGACGGATCAGCGCACGATGGGAAAGTGGGAGCGGCAGCGATATTGACGAAAAACGGGAAGGCCACAAAAACCTTACACTTCCACCTAGGATCAGTAGAAGAGCACACCGTCTTCGAGGCCGAACTAGTATGAATACTTTAGGGGCTACAGCTGGTGATGGAACATGACAAGGACGACACCACTTTCGCAATAGGGGTGGACATCCAAGCGGCAATCAAAACGTTCAAGTCCAAAGTAGACAAACCAGGACACTACATCGCAGCGAAAGCAATCAACAGAACAGCAAGAATCAAAAAAGCAAGGGGAAGAGATACGCACTGACATTCAAATGGACGGCGACATGATCAAAGGCAATGAAGGCGTAGACAATGAGGCAAAGGAAGCGGTAACGGGAAAAACATTGGAACCAAGAGCGCTGCCGGCACTACTCAAAAAGAACCTCAAGTGCAGCAAGTCGGCAGCGAAACAACACCTACAAGAGCAGAGAAAGGCCAGATGGAAGGAATGAGAAGCATCACCCAGATACGCGAAGTTAAGACATATTGACCCATCGCCCCCATCACGGAAATTCATACAGCTAATAAGCAACAACAAAATCTCTAGGACAGCCGCAAGCATGATCTTTCAGTTGCGTACAGGGCACATACCCCTAAACGCATACCTCCACAGGTTCAAAAGGAAGGAGAGCGTACAATGCCCACCACGCGGACACCCCAAGGAAACAGCGCAACAATACGTGGTACAATGCCTGGCGTACGCTCATGAAAGATGGAAACTCAAGACAAGCAGAGGAAACTCAGAGCGAAAATTCGCAACGCTACTCGCAAGCGACAAGACCATAGAAACACTGACAGAATACATTCAAGCGACGAGAAGGTTCGACGAGAAAGCACAGCAGCGGGAGGCAAAATGAGGAGGGGAAGCAAGGACAAGAAAACGGGAGGAGGAGGAGGATACAAGCACAAGAGCAGATCACAGCAAACCGCACGAACACAAGCACATCCCACGATCCGCGAGGCCCCAACAGGCCGACTCGAGGTATGAAGAGAAAATGGACGACGAAGAATACGCGGGGAAAGGAGAGGATGGAGGACTCAGGCAGCAACGAGACCGTTAAATTGAAGGCACAGAAACTTCACCAACACCATCAACACTCACAACTTCGCCCCTTCGCCCTGGCGCGCAGCGCGCCCCGGTACACTCAACACTCGACGAATTGCAAAGCCATTCGGGCAACGGAATGGGGGGGTGTAATATTGCACGGCCAGAGGTACATACAGGGTAAATGGAAAGGATGGTGTACTAGTAGAAGAACGGCGGGGATAGTGCTACATAAGGTCATGTACCTCAAGACGCACTCGAATGTATTCGAAAAAAAAAAGTGTCTACGGGTGTACCTAAGGTTTAGATAGGATCATATAATTGCAGTAATCCATTATGCGCTGACACTGTACATACCATGCCCCACACTGGCAAGAGCGAGTGACCGAATGGGTCAAGCGGAGTTCCAATGGGAGACATGACAGATTGTGGCTGTCCGAACAGGGGGTGTTCGAACACACTTTCTGTCGCGTACCTACATTTGACACAATCATTTCAATCTCAGTCAATTTCGTTCGGTATCTTTCACCCACACCATCTCTCTCAAGGCTCTCGTTCCTCGTTCCCTCTCTCAGCTTGAGTATAACTTGAAGCGCTTCAGCCTTCGGGCTACTCCTCTTGTCTCTCCCCACCCCTTTCTCTACCATCGTCCATCCTCTGCCCACGACTACACCATGGTGGTCTGCACCAGGCAGTCAACCAGGGCCATGCCAGCCCCAAAACCTGTTCCACCTAGTCGCCGTCCAAAATTAGCCTTGATGCGTGCCAGAGGGTGCTACTCCCCAGGACCACCTATTCGTACCTCCTATTGGAGGAAGCGTAAGGCCACGGCCCTTGCCGAAGAAATTCGCGACCTTCAGAACGACGTTGCGCTTCACTCCACCTCAGAAACACCAGAGGCTCCCTCTTATGTGAAGGATGGCCGAACTCAGGTCCATGACAAACAGCCTGGGGCGCAGGGATGTGACAAGCACAAAGGGGGCAAACCAACAACGTCACATACTAGCAGACGGCGGATGCCTATGGTTAGAGGCCTTACCAAAGGGATTTGCGACCTTGAGCGTGAAACGGCGCTTCGTTCCACCTCGGAGACATCAGAGGGTCCCTCTTGTGTGCAAAGTATGGCCTAACTCAGGCCCATAGCCCCGGACGCAAGAACGCAACGAACCCAAAAGGGGCGACCTCATGATGTCACGTTGTAAGGCCAGCCCGAGCGCTGAGCCCAAACCTGGACATTCGATCACCTCGGCCACGCTTCTTGTGTCTCGTGAAGCTTTCAATCGTACCTTACCCTTTTCGTTTCGCCTCGTTTTTGTTTCCGCGTTTGTCTCGTCTCGTCATGTTCTGTCCCCTATGCCTCCCTTACTCCCTTCCTTTACCTTAGCTCAGTATTAGCTACAGGTATCCATTGTATTTAAGCCAAGTCGTTTCGTGCTGAAAATATAGACGAAGGGAGCGCTCGTGTCGCCCCAATTACATCCCCTTTTCAAGTTCGCCTTCTCGCGCGCGAACTCGGTACGAGTCAGGCCCAAACACGAGTGCACTCGGAACCAAACCTCACTAAGTTGGGAGCTATGCTCAGTTTCAAACAGTCACTGCCGCCGGTTGTCATGCTTTGGTCCTTGGTGTGCCAATATTAAATCTCGGGGGTACACATAAGGTCTCCGGAAAATATCCACACGACAGGCATCGGCATTTTGTCGGCCATGCTGAGAATATATTGGGCACACTGGGCCCAGTATGCCAGTACGCCAGTCCTCAGACAGTTTACAAGAAACAGATTTATTGTGTAGGATAAGATATCTACAGGTAACTACAGGAGTGCCGCGCCTGCTGCCCCCGCCCCTTCATCATTGCAGTCATTGCGTCACCATTGCTGCACCATCCCGTCGGTCGCCGTTGCCATCGTAGCTGTCTTCTCCATATCACCATCGCCTAGCCGTCGCCACCGCCACCGCCACCTCATTATTTTCATCGACTTGTCGTGGTCATCGTTGCCGCCACCACCACCTCGTTGTCGTCATCATCACCAGCACGATCGTCATTGCCGTTGCCTCACCGTCATTGTCATCACGTGCATGACCGCATGAGTGCAGTCTTGCTATCTGCGTCGTTGTTCTACTGTAAGCACGCGGGAGCGGAGGTGGCAGTGGCGTGGTTTTTTTTTTTTTTTGGAAAGTGCTGTATTATCAGAATTTAGCTAACCTAAATTACAGTAATACTAGCTAGATAGCAGGAGAAAATAGGATTCAGCTCTATCTAGCGCGCTGTGGCCAGGCCGAATGGGAACCGGGGGGAGAGGGAAAATGCAAGTTACGCACATCCCAGGGGGGATGGTGTGGGACTCCGGGCACGTGGCCCTTAAGAGGCGCGTCGTACTCTCCTACCCACTAAAACCTCTCTAATATAGACCCAGTCGTGGGGTATTACGGAGTTCTTTTGTAGGGCTTTCTCCCAAGTGCTTTTGGCAAGGTTGATCGATACTTTACCATGTTTGATGTGGGTTGCTATTATTTTGTCTTCCGTTAATCTAGCGTTGATTGCTTTAAACCAGCGCGATTGAATTTCTTCGGCGGTGTGTGACCGTTCGTTTATCACGCGATCACATCTGAGCACCCATAATTAGGTGTGCTGATTCTGAGATCAGGATTTGTAATAGCCTGGTCGCTCCCTTCTTGTTCTTCGTCCGGTTACGCTGGTTGTCTTGGTGTTCTTCTTCTGGGATGGTGAGGTTTCCGCAGCCTAGGATTAATCCGAGGCTTATGTCTGGCCACCATTCCTGTGTGTACGGCCATGTTTCTTTGGCGAGGGCCCATATCAAACTGACCGGTTCGGCTGTGCAGGTTGTAAGTATGTGGTCGGTGTTCTCGGTAGTTTGACATCGTGGGCATTGGCCCCTTATTTCATAGCCAGGTATGTTTGACCAGAAATCCCCAATCATGTAGGCGCCGTGGGTCGTCTTGTAGAGGAATCGTTGTACTCTTGGGCGTATTGTTCTTTTCCTCATCCCTTTCCATATGGCACTCATCAGGAAAATGGAATGTTACTGGCAGTACTGGCAGTACTAGCCGAGACTGGCAACCCTAAGTTTTAGCGGGTGCCAGCCATCCCTAGTAACGACAGGTCATGACAGGTCATTTCCATTTTGCTGATGCTGTCGGTCTCTAGCAGGTGAGTAAAGTCTCTGATTGCTGATCTTGATATGTTTAGGTTTCTTATCGCCGTTTGGCGTGTTGGGGGCTCATTCTGGGCGCGTATTCCTTTATAGGCTATCGCCTGCGTTATTGTTGCCAGTTTTGCTCCTTGGAGGTCGTACTCCGGCGGGATATCCAGTGGTAGATCATCCGGTACGTCCTTGGTTGCGCCTTCTTTCGCTAATTCGTCGCTCTTTTCATTCCCTAGGTCACCGTTATGACCTTTCACCCATTTGAAAAAGGTTGGGGCGGTACGGCGTCTTAGGAGGTAGGCCGCTTTCCGGAAAAGGTTCGCGTTTTTTTATTTCTATCCATCCTCTGTTTTCCCATGTCTCTAGGTGCTTTGTTAGGCCGTCGATTACATATTTCGAGTCTGTTTTTATGATCATGGGCCAGAAGGTGGGGATTATGGTAGCGGCTTGGATTACTGCCGCGATCTCCCCTACTTGGTTTGATTGCTCCGGTCCGGGCACTCGTAGGGTTGCGTTGAAGTGGCTGTCTGGGCCTACCCAGACTCCGCTCCCGCATCTTGCGTTTTCCTTTCCATTGTTGAAGCAGGCCCCGTCTGTGTGGACTGTTATTATTTGGTCTGGGAGGTTAAAGCCGGGTACGTGCTGTCTCCTAACTGGTGTTTGGGAGGTTCGGGTTGGGTCGGTGAATATGCGGAAGCATTCTGCAAGGTCTGTTTTGCAAGAAACTTCTGGGTCAAATATTAACTTATCTTCATTTTCTTTTGCAGCTCGACTTCGGGCGGTGCGAGTTGGGGTTAGTGATAAGTCGTCGCGCTGGGTTATCCCTATGAGGGAGTTGAACTTTGGCGCGATTCCGGTGATTCGAGTGAGTGCTTCTTTTGCGCATTCGTGTGGATTCATACATCCTTTCATTCTGTCCCTTACACAGTCTATACACGTGCACGTTAAGTTGGGTATGTGGGGGCTGGCCTGTCTTGGTCTCAGTCTCTCTGACGTTCGTATTAGGTCCGCTACCGTGGATATGTGGTGCTTTCTTAGGAGGCATTTGGAGGGCACATTGGATAAGGTGCGGGGTTCTGCTGTGATATGGTACCATGCCGGTAGTCGTGCGCTAATATCCGGTGCTATTCGTAGTGCCGCCAGGTTCGTGTTATATTTTTTCGCTATTTTAATCATTCTTTTTATGTCATTGTTTAGGTGGGAGGATCTGCGCCCTCTCATTGGGGGGTCCCAGTTTTGCGTGAACGTGTTGAATCTGCCGAGGGGGGATATATTCGGTGGGGCTGCTGCGTTAATGAGGATGTCTGTTACTACTGCCCATGTGGGGCGTGTCGGCGAGAAGTTGAGGTATGCTCTCAGCCACATTATGTCAATGGCCTCGTTTCTTATTTTGATGTTCAGCAGGTCTAAGCCTCCCTTTTCTAGGGGTCGTTCCAGCGTGCTTGGGGCTATCCGGGGAGCGTTTTCGCCGTCCCACATGAAGTATTGGATTATCTTCTGGATGGCCTTTTCTATTTCCGGTGGCATTCCCTGGACCTTTGCCAGGTATTGGGTGCGTCCTCCTATTATCGCTTGTGCTATTAGTCTTTTGCCGTGGAGGGTTGGGTGGATTTTTGACCACCGTTCTATGTCTTTCTTAATTAGGTCTATAACACGTTCCCAAGGCGTAAGGTCTTCGACCTTGTTGCCTATCCAGGCCCCTAGAAGACGGATCGCCTCACCGTCTTCTGCTATTCGAATTTTGTTATCTAGTTGGTTGGCGTCATCGGGGTTGATTCTGCGCGTCCTGGACACCTCTCCCCTGTGTTCGGAGGTGCCAATGGGTATAATTTCTGTTTTTTCTATGTTGAATTTCGCGCCTGACACTTCACACCAGCTCCCTAGGATTTCTTCGACGCGGTCAAGTCTGTCTTCTTTGCTTAGGTATAGGGTAGTGTCGTCCACGAACAAGTTCACTATTATTTTATCCTCGAGGCCCGGTATGTTGATTCCTTTCAGGTTTACGTCGTTTCATAGTTTGCATGCTAGAGGTTCAATTGCTAGGTCAAAAAGGGCGCATGAGAGTGGGTCGCCTTGTCGAACACCTCTCGTAACTTGGAAGGGGGTGCTGAACTCCCCGTTTATTACTACTCGGGTATGTGCGTTCTTGTACAGAGCTTTTATCGTGTTGATAAAGGGGTCTGGTAAGTTATATTCATTCAGGGTTTCCCACAGGTATTTGTGGCGTATCTTGTCGTAGGCCTTTTCTTGGTCGAGGGCGATAATGGTTCCATTTACTTCCACGGCTTCCGCGTAACTTATTATTGATTTCGCTAGCCATATGTGGTCAAAAATCGAGCGGTTTGGGATGAACCCTGCCTGGTCGGGGTGGACCATGGACGGGACGTATTTCATTAGTTGGATCGCGAGGACTTTGGTGAGTAACTTATAGTCCGTGTTGAGGAGGGTTATTGGGCGGTAGTTACTTATTTATCTTTTGTCTTTTTTCTTATAGATTGGACACATCCACCCTAAAGCGAAGTCGGATCTTTCGTCCACTCCGTGTTCCTGGATGTCCTGGAAGACCGTTGCCAGGGTGTCTGCAATATCGAAGCCCTCTTTTCCTTCCTCGCGTGCGTTCTCATATTTCTCGTTTAGTTTTTTCCATAGCTCATACGGACAGCCGTCTATCCCTGTGGCTGACCCGTTTTTCGCTAGTGTCAGCGCTTCTTTCACCTGTTCCGGAGTAACCAGCCATTCAAATGCCTCCTTTTTCTCTTCAGATAGGCGTTGATTGGGGGGTATTTCGCTAAGTATTCCCTTTACCTTAGTCTCGTATCGTGGGTGATCGTCTGGCAGGTCTAGGTCTTCATATTGGAGGTTATTGTGGTAGTTGCGTGCCATGTTTGCCATTATTTTTGTGCAACGTTCAAATCTTGGGGGGGTTGAGTTCGGGATTCTTAGCTGGAGTATAAGGTCTCTCGGTTTACTTTCCTTGCTCAGGGTTGACCATGGACCTCCGAGTTTCTCTCCGTGGTTTGCCAGGGTCGCTTTCATAAGGTCTTTTCGGTCGCGTGCTGCTATTTTCTCTAGGTGGGCGAGTTCGCTTGCTAGAAAGGCTTCGTTTGTGCGGGCCTGGTCACTGTTATCAATGTCAGGGTGGTTCGCGAGGGTTCGTAGGTCTTCCCGAAGTCCTCTTGTTTTTGACATGATTCTATGGTATGTTTTCTCAGTCTTACTTTTGACTAGAGTTTTAGCGTCGTCTTTGAAGAGTTTCCACAGAGTTTGGGGGTTAGAGATTTCGCGTGGGGTATTCATCTCACTTAGGTTTCGTATTTCTTTTCTCAGAAGTATGCCGCGTTTCTCAATCTGCTCCATTAGATCATCGTCGTCCAGGGCATGGGTGTGCAACGTCCACCTTCCCTTCCCAATTACCGGGGCACTTGCCGGGGAGTATTTGGTTAGTACCAGGCTGTGGTCCGTCGGCACTGCTGACTGTAGGATTTTCCACTCCAGGATTTTATCGTCTACTGGTGTAGAGGTGTATATTCGATCCAATCTTGATTGGATTTGCCGCCCGTTTGCATTTGCACGGTATGTGAAGCATCGTTCGTTTGGGAAGGCGTGTCTCCAGGAGTCTTGGAGGTTCAGCGTGTGCCGGAGTTTTCTTAGGGCTTCGATTGCGTTCAGGTCGTCTTGGTGGGCAGGTGCGCGGTCGATTTTGTCTTCTGTCACATTAAAGTCGCCTAACATGAAGTCCGGGCGTCTTAGGTTGATTGCTCTTCTTTTCGTGTCTATCGTTTCCCAAAAGGTGGCGTGCTCAGATTTATTGTTGGGTGCATATATATTGAGAAGCAGCATGTTCTCGTTCTCAAGCCATTTTACTTTGAGGGCGGCTGCGCGGCCTAGTATAATTTCGTACATTTTGTATTCACTAGGTTTTATCAGCGCTTTGTTTATTATAAAGGCTACCCCTGCTGTTGCTCGTGTGTTGTCGGGGTGCTGCGAGATGACAATCTCGAGTCTTTTTCCA
This sequence comes from Lactarius psammicola, assembly GCA_025769895.1. NCBI lineage: Eukaryota > Fungi > Basidiomycota > Agaricomycetes > Russulales > Russulaceae > Lactarius > Lactarius psammicola. Next base: position 18,130 of record WTXK01000254.1, read on the forward strand.
AAGCATGCACAGACATCTTGTAGTCGGTCCTGGTCTAAGTGGGTTTCTTGGAGGGCTAGGATCGCGATCCTGTTCTCGTTTATGGTGCGGTTTATGGTCGACCACTTCTCTATCCCCGTCATGTTACTCGAAGGGGCCGTGTACCCATTTACATTAAGTGTTGCGATTGTTATATTCGCTTTCATTCTTAGGGATCTGTTCCCCCTTCCCGTTACTAACGGGTCCCCGGGTGAGGGGTGGCGCGGGGGGGCACCGGGAGGCGTACCGCTTGCGCGGGTTTGCCTGTTTTCGGCCCGCCTCGGACCGTTTATGTTCCGAGTGCGGTGTTCAGAAGAGGTTGGACGGACGGGGCTGGGCATTTTAGGTCGGCAGTGGCGTGGTTGGGGGTCCACGTGGGGCAGCGGCTTAGGTAATGTCGACAATGTTGGGTGTTGAGTGATGGTACCGTCGGGCCTTGTGAGGCTTTGTAAAAGGGCAGTAGCTGCTACTCAGTGGAGGGGGTTGCAAGAGGTTCGAGAAACTGCAGACTTACGATGACGTTGTGTGACTTAGGCAGTAGCGTCAAAGGATATAGTGTCGGTGGGCAGATGGCTGTAGTTGTCACCAGGCTGTGGAGTGTGCCATGACAGCTGCGTGGCGGTGGAGGGGCCTACGGTCAAAGTCAGTACGTTGTAGCGCTGGATCGAATGAAAATGTATGATTTTTTTTGCGGCGGGGCTTGCGCGTCGGGGTAGTAGCATCTGGCTGCCTCGGGAGACGGGTCCATTATGGGGAGGAACAGATAGATAGCGGGGTTGTTGGGATGTTGGTTCCCTTGAGTGTACGAGTAGACTCAATGAGTCGGTGATGGCCAAGGTACACCAGTGAAGGTGGGAACCAGAGAATGTCGGGCAACATGAGTCCGTCAAATCCGTCAACAAGGGAAAGGGAAAAGATTCCCACGACCCGACCAAATAAACGCGACTTGGAACTCGATGACTTTTTTTTTGAACCCGCACACATGTGACTTCTCCCCCACTGTACTATATGCCCCCAATTATGCTGTGTTTATTTGTACGAGCTATTTATAATGATACGAAGGGGAAACCTTGGGAGGTTTTGATGTGGCACAGGGAATTGGCAGTGCGAAGAAACACCGGACCGTGGCAAAAGTGTCCTCAAGGACGGTGGCCAGCTCGGCTGTGGATCGGACCGGGTCGAGTCCCACGTCGCCATTACCCGACGGCTGAGAACAGAAAATATTCGCGCAGACATGTGTGGTTCGTCCAGCGGCTCATCTCGACGTTACACAGAGTCTCCCGTTGAATTACAGCGGTTCCCATATCGATAGGCGGGTTCCTCAAAAAAATTTGAGTAGGGGGGGTTTCGGGAACTGCCATCGGCAAAAATGCCGAGACTTACCGTAAATAAGAAATAGAAAAAATAAGAAAACAAAAAAAATTGTCTGAAGTCTGAAGAAATACAAGATTATCGACTTGACTTGATGACATCTATACATTCACTGTGCGACAGCAATGTCGGTAGATGTTGATATACGTTGATAGCCTAAACTGTCCCTGACTGTTAGGAACACACCTAAGCGTGTGCAAACGCAGTCGCGCAGGTCTCCGCGTGGCGCAAGATGTCGTGTGCAGGACCAGTGTGATCGGGCGCGCGTTGGGGTCAAATCACTAAGGCTGCGCCTGCGTGCAGCGAGTTCGGGAACGGAAACAATGGGTACTCTGAGCCCTGCTGGGTCGGGTGGTCAAAAGCAGTCGGAAACGGTCGCGCACGCTTCCGCACGGCGCGTAATTTGCAGGAATGGCTTCTGAAGTCGGGGACGCGTTGCGCTTGAGTTGGTAAGACCGCGCATAAGTGCAGCACGCTGGAGAATACTAAGGGTGAGCCGCACTGAGCTCTCTGAAATCTGAAACGCAAAGGGAAGGTTCTATTCCTTGTAAATATACATGAGACAGGAAAGCAACAATGCGCACAAATGCGGCAAGTTTGGAGCACGGGTGAACACAGGCAAGTGGGGGGAACTGACAGTGGTGGGCACGAGAAAAAAAAAGATATCAAGTTGACAAGGCAAATCAATTGAGGAAAAGATATTCAATAAGCCTTATTTTTTCCGACCGGGTCTTGATAACTTGTTATCTTCGTCCTCCGATCACCCCGCCTACTCAACTTTTTTTGCGGAATCCGCCTATCGATATGAAAACCGCTGTAAACCCCGTCAGAGGGTCCCGGGATCTTTGGCATTGTATTTGTACTCTGTATTGTAAACAAATATTTTTCGTGTCTGCATGCATTTGCGGAGACGAAATTTGCCACATATCGGAGTGTCGGGGTTCAAATGCCTACGTGATTGGACTCTGTTGTTGACAGGTCTTGACGTCTCCCCGCAACTCACATCTACCCGCTACTCCCATGTCTACCATCACCTTAGCCTGGTCCCTCTTTGTCCAATGTTTCCACCACCTCCGCCCAACGTCTCTCCTGGCCCATAGGCCCCTGAGCTGCGAGCACCCTCCAGGCCGCTGAAAGCTCAGGGGAGCCGGTCTCTGTCTCGCCGCGCGTTCCGAGGGTGTTAGAGGGACTGCCCCCTCTGCCATTTGGCAACTCGCACGTCGCGCCTTCTCCTATGGAGGAGGTCAATCCGGTGGTCAGTTGGAGACCTGTCCCCGGGAAGCGGAAGCGATGGAGGGGGGGAGTGTGCCGCCAACTGGTTCGATTCCTCTACGTCACATCTCCACCTCCGCCCAACGTCTCTCCTGGCCCATAGGCCCCTGAGCCGCGAGCACCCTCCAGGCCGCTGAAAGCTCAGGGGAGCCGGTCTCTGTGCCGCGCGTTCCGAGGGTGTTAGAGGGACTGCCCCCTCTGCCATTTGGCAACTCGCACGTCGCGCCTTCTCCTATGGAGGAGGTCAATCCGGTGGTCAGTTGGAGACCTGTCCCCGGGAAGCGGAAGCGAGGGAGGGGGGGGAGGTCCTGAGTCATACCCATGGTCCTTGTGCGACACGCGCGTAGACTTCGTCCTTTTTTCGCTTCCCATTCCCATTCCCGTTCCCACCTTCCGGTGTTGTGCTCTGCCGAAGTTTGCAGTCTGTGCTGTGAACTTGAGCATCTGCATAGCGTGTAGCGCCTCGCCGAAGCTCATGGCATTGATGCTGTGTGGCTTGAGCTTGCGTGCTCCTGGTTGCACTCATTTTTCAATTTCTATTTCTCTACTTCGCGTCCTCCTATGTGGGGGGTTTTTTTTTTCTTTCTTTTAACACCTGGCGAGGAGAACGACTTTCCAACACCGTCACGACTGGTAGCAAATGTGCAAGTTTGGGCTCGACTCTGCCAACGCTCCTCCTAGCCCGGTCCCTGAGTTGCAAGCGGCTTCCAGGCCGCTCCTAGCAAGCGGAAGCGAGGGAGAGGTGGGGGGTTCACAGCTGGCGAGCAACCAACTACGCCGCCTCCGTGGCGGCCTTCCTGCCCACCCCTCCTCTGAGCGGCGTGCCAACGAGCCGTGTGTCTGCGTCTACGCATTCGGCGAAGTCTCACGTCGTTCTCTCTTTAACCTGTTGACAGTGGTATTCGATCGGAATCATGATGAGGTCCACGAGATACTGACCTACGTGGAAAAGGGATCACGACATACGGTGAGTCCACCTCACTTGGCTGTGCAGATAATGTTTATTTTTATTTTTTTTCAGATTGCCACCTTCATGAGTGCCGTGGAGCTTTTCATTGCTCTGGTCGCTTTTTATCAAACCACAGAGGGAACGTGGGTTGAATTCAATCAAAGGATACGGAGCGACCCAAGCGGCGCGGATGCGTCAGAGTGATCGAGAATGCACGCGCGCTCGTAGTCGGCGAGCGCACCTTTACGAGGTACGTGACGAAATGCACCCCGAGGAGGGCTAACCCACACACACGAAGCACACTGTGGTTCAACATCGACGCGCGAGAGTTAGAGGTCTCCGGTGCCCAAGGCACTTCACCCCCGCCCGACGACCCGATCCACCGTCTGCAGGGCAAACGGGCGGCGGGTGCCATGGCTACATCTGAGATCTTGGTAACATCTCCATCACCGTCGAACTTGGCAACGTGTTGGTGAGGTCCACGTCTCCACTTCAAGCCTTCGCCCGGCATGAGCTTAGACTTGTGTATGCTTTGATCAACACAATTTGAGGAGATGTATTACTCATCTATTTCTAGGTTGGTTGGGGAGGGGATCACCAGATCGGACCCCGGTCCTCGACCACGGACCCCTTCACCTGGTCCTGAAGACGATCCACCCCAGGCCTTGACTCCTGAACCCGAGCAAGGTACGTCACCCCAAAATGTACCACCGCGCTACCCTCACACCTGCGGAACAACTATGCAGAACGCTGGGTGCTTTCAAGAGGTGACGCAACTGATACTGCTCCTGAACTCTTTGAACGCTTGCAGCCTTTACAGACCTGCTCTGATGTCAAAATTAATTGACTGGCTTTCACTCTTCGTCTCATAGAGCAGCTACCTATGGCTTTGCTGGATCGGCTTGCCGAAGACGACAAGATCATATACTATTGCGTCGCTCTCCTGTGCTGTTGCGTGATGGTGTATTCACTTTTTCCCGCTTCAGCGTACCCCCTGTCAGATTTCAACTCGGTGACTTCCTTACTTGACTCGACCCTAGACACCATACACGGCATATTTGGGGGCTGACACTCTCGTTCAATACGAGTATCGGATTCTCCATGTGTCTCCCCCCTACTGTTCTCTCACGACCTCTAGCTCGTCCGGATGGGTCTAAGTCAAAGACAGCCGCACGCACGCACGCACGCTCGTTTCGCGCTTTTCGCTCATTGCCTTAAACTTTAGAGACTCTTCCTTCGCATATTTGATCTAAACTCTTGCTCTTAGACTCGCTCCATCTCGCTAGCCGGCCCTACCTCCTCACGGATGTCTTACTCAGGGCGACCGAACTCCATCGTATACCCATGGTTTCTCTCAGAGCTGCACTTGTAACGACTTCCTCCCGACATTTCTATGCCTCTACACCGCTCGGTTCCCTTCCCGTCGCATTCGCTCGAAACAGACTTGCGCTCGTGTACCCGACCTTTCAACTCTACGTGACTTCAAGAGTCACGAATACCCCAACTTCGCCGCGACGGAGCCAAACCCATTGGCTGTGCTCTTCTCACGCATCGCTTGCAAGTGGGAACCATTTCTTCTTTCACAACTCGCGTTTCTTCCGCATAAGAGCTCTCGCTTCGCTCCGACTTTGCGCGATCACGTCGTATTGGCCGACCCACTCCCTTAGACGACAACTCACTGTGGGCATTATGTGATGCTATGCCATTTTTTATGCTAATTTAATGGAAATAATATTTCAAAAGAGCTTTGAAAATAAGTGCACAATACATTATAATCTCATTCACAATGTAGTCCACAATAAATTAACGGTGACAATGCCCAACACATGTTAATTACATTTATACAGCTAGATCCACTCCAATAGGCCTTAGCGTCCTAATTAGAGCGTAGGCTGAGATTGAATTTCACACAAATTATTTGTCGTAATAATTAAAAAAGAATTTTTATATACAGTAGTCAGTGCATGTGCAGGTGTGAGGGATAACTATTTTATAACCCCAATTATGCAAGATAAATCCTATTTCGAAATTCTCACGCTGTACTTAACTATGAACTCCGCTGATGGATCTTGGAAGTCCGCCACGGCCTACTCGATGCTAAGGGTCTATTGGAGTGGATCCAGTAAGATAGAACCCAGAAAGACGATTAATTTGGCTGAGATAGGGAATCGGAATGTAGTTTTGGGGATGACTACTGGTACGGTTTGTTTCATTTGGATTTCTGGTCATTGTCGTGATCGGTGCGATGGCCCGATTCCGGTTGTTGAAAGGTGTGGCATTGGTGTGGTACAGTTTCCGCGTTGTGTTTTTGCTGATGCAAAGTGGGGGTCGTCACTCGCCGTCTTTCTTCCTGCTCGCACACATATGGAGCAACTACATTTGCAAGACACCAGAAATCCCAACTTTGAGAATTCGAAAATGCGGCGGGCGATGTGATAACAAACGTTAGCACAACAAGCTGTCACTGTAAAGCACTTACTCTGCGCGCTTCGACGCCCATGCCTTCGGCATGGAAGTTTTCATCTCGTAATTCTTCAATCATTTTCATGGTGCTAACGACAAGTTCACGACATTTTCGATCAGCTTTCTTTGCGGTTTGTTGTGCCGGTTTACTTAGCTCTTACGTCTTGTCGCTTCTTTCTAGATCTAATGTACGATGTTTTCCTTTTATGTAAAGCTACTCTATTTCTCGCGAGGTTTGTTACAACATTTATAGGAGAATGCTCGCTTGAAAGTTGAGTGATTCAGTTCTGGCCCATACCGAGGAAATAGGTAGACAGTACTTACTGGGTTCCGACGTCTGGCGGCATCCACTATTCGACACGATGTATTCCAGCACCGCGTTTGGCTAGGTTGCGTCCACCTCAGTTCTCGTTCGCGCCAAGAGAATAGCTATATGTACTAGGCCTCGAAAATGGACAGCATTTATCACTTGGCATAACGTGTCTCAGCTCAAGTTACCGAATTCTCCGGCTTCGTAACACCGTAGTGTGGCCGTCGTGTCGTGGTTGATAAAAAACAAGAGGATGAGTGGGGACAATGAGGTGGCGGCTAAGAAAAGGTAAGGAAGAAAAGGTTGACTGGTACGGGTGCACTAGAAAAAATCTTACTGTAATGATCTAGAAATGGTACTGTACATCCAACGTATATCTAATCGATCTAGATGTCGCCACAATCCCTGTCCACCTCCCTTCGGCATCACATCGCCGTTGCCACCGCCGTCGTCGCATTGCTATCGTCGACATCGCGTCGCGTCCGAGTCATTATCGTCGTGTCGTGTCCGAGTCGTCGTCATCGCGTCAAAGTTGTTGCTGCCGTGGTCGTTGTGTCACTGTCGCCGCTGGTGCCACCACTGTCATCCTCATCGTGTCGCTGTCACTGCTGCTGTGGTGATTCCGTGGATGTCATCACCACTGTCACTTCTTGCGGTTCATGGAAGGCGTGGCGCGAGAGGGTGGCTCAGAGGTCATGGGCAGCTCGATGTCGACTTCGCCATTCTTGATGAAGTTGATCCGCCAGCTGTCCGCGGCGATGCGTGCATTGAAGCGCACGTCGACGTGCGCCTTGTGGATGTCGTGCCATAGGACGAATGCCATGCGGGACTGCTCCGCGGTGGTGTACCCATGACGCATCGTGTACAACAGCATGTCTGCGAATAAAATCAGATCTCCAGGCTGCAAAACGGCACAACGGGGTTACAATAAATCCCGCATCGATAAGATCTAACACGAAAGCTACACCTCCGGGATCGAAAACGAAGCGCAAGACGTGGGGAGTGAACTGCCCTAGCCGAAGCCGATACACGAAGGCGTCGCAGCTTAAAGCTTTGAGGGTGCTGATCCGACTATCGCCGAGGTCTTTCTTTCTCCAGAACTTTGTGCGCGAGAATGAAAGTTCCGCTGGGAAGTCGAGGAGTCCCGAAATCAGGACTGTGGTGACAAATGTGAGCGTGAACTTGAACCGAGCTGGACTAAATCCAGAGAGTAGAAGCGGGGTCGGGCGGTGTGAGAGCCGAGGCGCGAGCGTCGACAAGACTTCATCGACTCACTGCAGGTTCGTCAGTGCGCAGTCATACGCTCGGCCTTCGAATTCCTCCAAAAAGTCCTCGACAAATCAGTGCGGCCCAAGTAGTATGGTGCATACTTGGAACGAGGCAACGGCATCGCTTCTAGTCCAATGCGTGGCACATATTGGTAGTCGCCATCGTCGTCGTAAAAAATCCCGTGCGATAGTCAGTGGATGGGGAGACAAGATGAGCACGTTGAGCGTTGAGGGCATGAGATTGAGGCTGGTGGCGACTCTGGCGAGACTGGAGGGTGAATGCATGAGTTCGGAGATTGGAACAAAAGGGGGATTGAAAGCAGATACAATGAATATAAAGGAAGAACTGAAGGGAATAAACGAGGGAGCGACAAAGTGGGAAGAGTAAGCTAAGGGTAGATGGGGAGACCCGATATTGGTGGAGGACGAAAGATGGAAAGTTGAGGGCGGGACTATCGTGACACGAACGACACCAGACAATGACTTGGAGGTGTTTGTACCACTATAACTAGCGCAAGAAATGAGATTTCGAAAGGAAACGAGAGGAAAGATGAGGGGTGATGACCAGAAACTGAGGCAGTCAGTGAGACTCGGAACTAGATGATGATAACGAATCGAGGCAGGATCAATGCTGGCTAGAATCGAGTGGGTGTCGTAGACAGTAAGGAAAGAAAGTAAGGAAAAGTGGCATAGGTACAGTAAGAGGCTGAGCGGGTCACTAAGAGCTGAGTCCGGGATAACAGAGACAAAGGCTGCATGGTCGAGGCGATCGAGGGTGACAGTCCACATTTCGAGCCTAACGCTCGGGCTGGCCTTACAACGTGCAAGGGGAAGGGAACGGATGGTGAGGACCGCAAGGATGTGAGGTAGCACTTGAGGGCGAGTAGAGTGTGACGCTCGCACTCACAGAAAATGCTGACATTCCAGTCAACCAAACCAAAAAAAAAAGATGTGTTACCCGTGGTTCGGGTACGGGTTTGCCTCGGGTTGAAGCAGGCTACCCGTACCCGTACCCGTACCCGTACCCGGCATTACCCGACCTGTGACCCGTGTTTACCATACCCCTGCCAATTACTAGAACTGGCAGACGTCTCCCCGACGGTCTGGGATTATCACGATTGCCATCCTTGGGAGCCCTACTTGGAGTAGTGGGGGACAGAGAAGGGAGAGAACATGTACTGTGCCTACATACAACAGGACAGATAGACTGTGTGGGGAAGCAGTGACGACATTGTCACTGAGGTCGCATTCTGGGAGGTGCGGGGGTTTCCGCGGTCGTCATCCTGAAGGTGCAGATCTAGCGATCGTCGCCTCATGGACGTAGGTTTTGTGGCGTCGCCGGGTCGTCGTCTTAGGGGGTCGGGCTGCAATCGCATTTGTAATAGTACAGGCGAAAGTACTGTGCTGAAAGAGCTGTACCTTCTTGAACACGCATGCGACTCAATTGATGACGCCAGTGCCAGCGCGAAGGGCGCAATGGTGAGCCGACGCGGGCGCTCGATTTTCTCGCGCAAGTTTCGACGCTCCCACCTCGTCTATTACGCTCTCGCCTCCATCCAAACCAAAAACAGTGAGTCAACATCGAGGAATACTGGAAGGTCACACACTTACTGGCTGTAGATGCTATTCCAAACCGTCCTTTACCTTTTGCGAGTGAGTTGGAAATATTTTGAAGAGAAGGTCGTCTGCCCCGCAGAAAACTTGATACGCAACCCTTTTTTGTGCGCCGTCGATCGTTGCTGACCCTTCCTAGATGCGACTCCTAGGCTTTCGCGTGGAGATCGAACTAGTGTGTCGGTGGCTCCGACTAATTTTCGGCTAAAGCCGAAGCCACAGTTGATGGTAATACCCGCCTAGCCGAGTCACATGTGACCAGAGCGGTCATTCTAGTTGACTCCGACTAAGCTGACTGAGTACGGCTGAGCCACCCCGAGCCGGCTACACCCACACCTACTGTACATTGCATCGCGTTGTCGTCATGAGCCGGACCCCACCGCAAAGTACCATCCTACTACCGGTGGGAACGCCTGTGCATACTCGGAGTGCTACCACTGACCGTTTTGCCCCCAAGTACGAAGATAGGGATACTACTTTGACTCGGCTATCGGACGAGATGGCCCCTTTTTTCGTCGGCCCAATGCCCCCTCAAGACTTTTTGGACACTTTCTTCCCATCTCTCAACTCGCCTGTTCTCACATTCAAACGGGGAATGTTTTCCAGAGTGAGCAATACGGCTTCGGAAGCCGAAATGTATGACAAATTTGTGAGTTTAGAACCCGCCTGCCTTTGAGAAGCTAAACATTTTTTCTAGGCCGAAATTGTTGTACCTCATCTCTCGAATTTGACCCTGGTCAACACATCTCGCAAGAAAGACAGGGCGCCATATACGAAGTTTTCCTTCTCTTGCCAGCCTGATTGCTCCGTTTACAGCAGCGACAGCAATCACGACCACTCGCTCAACTCTTCTCTGGTTGAGTTCCCTGTCGAATTCAAAACCACACCTGGATCAAGATCCATTTGTAGTCACCCCCAAGAACAAGGGCTCAACAGCAGAGAACCCTTTCATGAGCATGACCTCTTCTGGTTACCAGGTTGTGGGCCAAATCACTGCCTACGCCACTATGGTAATGAGCACTCAATTCCGCACGCACTCCTTCCTCGTTCTCGTTTTCAAGAACTTTGCCAGACTGATTCGCTGGGACCGTGGTGGTGCAGTCGTCATAGCGCCGATATATTACGACAACGAACCACACCTCCTTGATTTTTTCGTCCGCTACGACCACGCGACCCCTGAAATCTGTGGCCATGATTCCACCGTTGGCCCACCGACCAAGGACGAAGACCGAGATGCCCGAACACTTGGTGACCTGGCCGATGCGAAGTCCCTCCTTGCTATCACCATCGTGGATCCCATTCACCATCAACAATCAAGTCGCTATATTATTCGTGGACCTTATGCTCAGCCTGATATCCCAGCAGGTCGCTGGACTCGGACGTCAATCGCTTACGACGTCCGAAGGAAGAAGCGCGTCCTCTTGAAGGATTCATGGCGGGTCTTGCTGGAAGACATCACCCCGGAAGGTGAGGTTTACGCCACGCTTCGTCAGCACTCAGTTCCCAACATCCCGCTTTGCTCGTATGCCGGTGATGTTGGCGATGGCAACTATCACAAATCCCGGACGCACGAGTTCGTCAGCAAGTGTAGGGGGTCTATGCAACTCACACCCCATCGGCATTATCGTTTGGTTCTGGACACCATTGGCCGGAAGCTGGAGAATTTTAGCCGTAGCTGGGAGTTGGTCAATGCGATTCACGCCTCTCTAGTTGGTGAGTTGGCCATTGCTCACAGTTGGGCAATGTAAACTAACTCATACTATAGCTCACGAAGCTGCTTGTAAAGTCGGCGTCCTTCATTGTGACATTAGTGTCGGGAATATCATGATCGTTGACGATGACGAACCGAACATCAAAGGCGGCATACTTATCGACTGGGACCTTTCCAAGGTCATCAATCCACCGGAAGAACGCAGTATGGCACGTCAGTATACGCGCACGGTAAGTACAACATTTCTGATCCAGTACACCTCCTGAACCCTGACATGTCTCACCAGGGAACATGGCAGTTTATGGCCGCAGACCTAGTTCAGCGGTCCTCAATTCCTCATGCCTTCGTACACGACCTCGAATCCGTTTTCTGGGTCATGTTCTGGATCGTCATATCGTACATGCCAAGTTCCTGGAATGAAGCAGATCGCACGTCCTTCCTCCAGGAGACGATGAGCCCTAGGGTTTATCACAACAGCGGGGGCAGAAGCAAACTTTTCTTCATGCAAACCGAAGACCCGATTCCAGGCTTCAGCCTCGATCAGAATTCCATCCTTTTTGACTTACTCGTTAGCCTGAAGAAGACTCTCGCTGTCCGTCACCGGCAGCTGCCAGCTAGACCATCAAAGCTTGATCCCTTGAATATCAAGGCCAAGATGGACGGAAGCGGCACGTTGGGCTCCCCTGTTGCCCTACAGGACAAGGTGCAAGAATACAACATGTTGATCGCTTGCTTAGAAGATCATGAAGTTATCCTCAGGATGCTCAGTGATGCTCTAAATACACCAGGTTGGCCCAACAATGACGCCGCGGATCCCCAGCCTCTTTTGATGTCTCGTGAAGTGGGGCGATCGGGTTCTAAGAGGTCAAGGTTGGTTGCCGAAGGGAACGGTGTATTTGTTTCTCTGCCAGCGGGAAAGCGGTCAGAAGTTGCCTAGATACTTCCTGTTACTCGTTTAAATCCTGTCCCCTTATGTGTACACCGTATATCCATCGAATTTTACGCGCTCAGCAGTACTCAGTCCGATTGATCACGTAATGCATGGCTCGCGCTCCCTCGTGTCGCTTTTAGGGCCTGTTCGGTGCACGGAAGTTTGTCGTGGGTCATTGCCGATTGCCGCTATCTCCCACCTGGGAGACAGCGGCAACCTGCGGCATGAAATCCTACCTTTGCCTGCCCCCGAACGCATCTGTTGTCCGGATTTAAAAATATATATTTTGATTTCATTACACATGGCGACAAGGTGTCACATTGCATGATTGGCGTGATCACGAGCTACACACCAATATCGGTTATCGGATTCAGCAATACTCTCAATTCCAAGACGAACTCTCAGATATAGACTTCACAGAGGCGTTTGAGCTTTTTGTGGCAAACCAGGAATTCACCACAGTGTTCATGAGGCTCAAGAGTGATGACTTGCGCATGACTGTACTTTGCCACGAGCTCATGAAGATAGGTGGAAAATAAAATGGAATGGAAAACTCGGTCTGTAGTAGCAGTTATCCGCTTTGAAAAAAATGCAATGTGTGTTTAAAAAAAAAAGTGTATTCCTGAGCGTGTATATGACTGAGTACTGAGTACTCAAGTGCGTTGTAATTGCTTACAGTGCTTACATCTAGATACTATATAAAATACGCAGCGTGCGCATCACGTGTACATCACAGTTACCCCCAAGACAGAGCGAGAGACAGAGATATCATGAAAAGAAATGAGTTTCACCAGTATCTTTCGTTGGCTGGGTCGCCACGGGAAATGTTGTCACTATCTTTGTGAGGCAACGTGCACCGAACAGTACGTTTTCTCCAGACAACAAACAAAGGTAGAGAATTTTTTTTTGCCTGGGCTGCTGCGCGGCAATGTGTGCACCGAACAGGCCCTAAAATTATTCATTTGTCTTGCCTTGTCTTGCCATTGGCAGTCTCTTGAGCCTCAAGGTTGTCTGCCTGCTTCGTTACACCACTCTTACATCTCATCTACGGATTTCTAGTATGTCTCGCTTCGTCTTCGTGTCTACTGAATTGATTTTTACCGTTGCTGTCGGTCTCATGCCGTCCGACATATTTGATCGGTCACATAATGCTCGCTCGCCTCCTCGTCCTCGCTTGTTCATTAACGTCTCACTTACTCCTCTCCCATCTCGCTCCAAGGTCATCTCATGGACGTAATCTATTGACATACCAATTCAGAGAGTGCATCTCGCCCAACTCGGCTGAGTCTCGAACCATATGCAGCGCGCTGCTTTTTGACTGTCAACATTTCAACCCACTTTCTCTCCCTGACCATGTCTCGACGCTCGTCCAGCAAGGCGAAACTGCCCCTTGAGCCATCATCGGTAGCTATGTCTGAGGCTGTGGGTGAGCAGGGGAGTGAACAACCCAACTCCGGTTCCAAGGCGTCATCCCAAATCCACCGAAAAAAGGTGAGTTCCAGAGCCTCCACACACTTTTGAGAGTTGCCGATCTAAACCAGGCTCCAACCACCCGACTTGGTCCAATCCAGAGTGGCGAAGAATTTAGCTTTCAGGGTATAGAAGGCGAGGATGATACACACCTGGGCCCATTCCCCAGGGCAGTAAGTCCCAGCCAGTCAGCCTGTCATGTAGCCCACGACATCTTGCACTTCTTTTCTGAAATCAAATTTCCCGATGCCCTGGAGGACAACGAGAAGCTGCTGAAAGTTTGCAACCTTTGCGCGTAAGCACGGGTTTTCTTATTGCAATACTTTTCTAACACACTAATAGCAAAGTCCATGGCACCGACAAGAATAATGTACCCAGGAGCGTAGCAAATTACTTTTACAGGAGAAGCACTAGGACCTCAAATCTCCGAGACCATCTCTGCAACCAACATCCTGAAGAGTACGACCAAGCAATTGCGGAGCACAAATGGAATTACAAACTGTCGACGCAATCGGACAATGCAAATGCTTACAAGAATGCTTGCAATGTACGCGAGGGATTCCCATCGTTCTCTTCAGCTACGTTTTTAGAGCATCTCGCTCGCTTCATCGTCACAGATGACCAGGTGGGTCTCAGTTTTCTCATCTTATTTTACGCTCTCACAACTCCTTAGTCGAACCGTGTTGTCGAATGCCCTGAGTTTCGACGTTTATGTATGCTCCTTCGCGAGAACCTTGTTGACGCTGACATCCCTCGACGCGATAAAATGCGAGAAGTTATCGTCGGCCAGTGGCAAAAGTCGTTCAAAAGCTTGAAGCTCAACCTTTCTGTGAGTTCGAGTTTTTGCCTTCCCACTCTACTAACTAACTTCGGTTGATAGCATGCCTCTGGGCGAATCAGTGTCACCGCAGACGTTTGGTCAAACGCGAACCTGGCAGCATATTTGGCGTTGACCGCCCACTGGATTTCTGCAGACGAGTCAAATGGACGCCTTGCGCTTAAAGCTGCACTAATTGGCTTCCATCGCCTCAAGAAGAAACACACGGGAGTCAATTTGGCAAGAACGACCTTACACCTACTTGATCGGGCTGGAGTTATGCTCAATGTATGTCCTCCTTACGACAACTTGCTCATTTGGTAAACCCTTTTTTAGATTGGCCACTTCACGCTCGACAACGCCGAGAATAATGCTGTCGCTATGCGAGAGCTGCAGCGTCTGCTTGACAAACGCGAGATCACTGTCGACTTCCATCCTTTGAATCACCGTGTCCGGTGCTATGCGCACATCGTCAACATCTGTTCTTCCCACATAGTTGCATCCGTGACTCCTACGTCTAAGTCATATCTCTCCCGGCTCAAAGTTCCCATCAGCTCAACCTACGCAACTCGCAATGACTCTGATGACAAATCGGAGGACGGCGACACTGATCTTGATCACGAGGTTGACACGCAGGAACTGGCTGACTTGTATAACGATGAGGGTGACCCCGGGCTCAACAGATGGTTTTCAGGCATCAAACGCGACCCCCTCGGGAGAGCGCGAAGGGTTGTTTGCATCTTACGCTCTTCTGACCAACGCAGGGAAGGCTTTCGTGCGTTCATCCAAGATGGAAATCGATGCAACTGGTTCAGCAAGATAGACAGCGATGGTGTACGCATTGGGATCCAAGTCCCAGAGTTACAGCCTCTGAGAGATGTGAAAACACGATGGGATTCGGTTTTCATGATGCTCGAACGTCTAAGGCAACTTCAGCCGGTAAGTTTACCTCGCTGACTGACAGGGAGACTATAATAACTGAGCATTTCACATAGGCCATTGATCGGTATTTTCGTAATGAAATATTTGAATTTTCACACTGTAAATTGTCGGAACTAGATTGGGAAATACTGGAGGGGCTGGAGGAGGTCTTAGCAGTGAGTCCAATGCTCGCCCTGGACAGCACGCATGCAAAAACAACGCAGACGCAATCGGGTGACTATGCAAATAGACTTAATTGTGAATACGGCGTCTCACGTCCCATTCATTACTTAGACACAGGCTGCTCATCCATGTTCATCTCACACGCGCGCACGACCACGACATGTAGCAGCTCGGACGGTGCGTTCCATGATTCACTTGTTCCACTCATCTGGGTAATATTCTACAGTATCGTCGCGCGGGTCGTGTCGACGGTCTCATCGACGTTGAACCACATTACTTGGGCCAATTTGTACATCAATATCCGCGTTGCCACGCGTTGCATTGGTTGGCAGAAAGAAAACCAAAAGTTCGAAAGAAGAGCCAGATACTGGTACCCACCTCCGTCTCTGCAGCAACGACCGAGACTGCGAGGCACCTCCAGCAGCAGACCGATGCCCCCGCACGACTGGTGCACGTCCCTCCCCTAGTTTTATTTATCACATTTTCAAATCTAGTGTTTTTGCTCCTTTCGTCTTGGTGTCGGGAAAAGTCATTCGCCTTACTATATAGCACGGCGTTCAACACGATCTACACCTCGCTGTGCGAGTTCCGCAGGCTGTAAACGATCCCGCTCCTCCCCGCCCACGCTCTCTGCCTTCTCGTCTAGATCCGCCTTCATGTTCTCCGGAACGTCCTTCGGGTTCTATACCTCTGCTTAATCTTTGACCTCCTGCAGCGACTCGCTTGGCTTCCCAAGTTCGATTTCGACGCCTTCCAAGCTTTGCCGGTTGCTGGCAATGGAGCCCTCGAACTTGACCGAGTCTTTATCCGCTCTGGCCACTGCCACCTCTGCTTCAGTGGTCTCCTCGTTCGCGGTGTCGATGTGTAGCTTCAAGCCATTGACTTTGGACTTAAGCGCAAGCAACCGGGAACCGCCGATATCGAGGAGGTCCGATGAACGAGAACACGCGGCAAACGCAAGGTAGGTACACGAGTCCAAAGTAAAAGTAGTGGGGTCGGTAAACGAGGTCGCATGGCCGAGCGACGGCGCCGGTGGGGTTGACGACGCGCACTAAGAGTACAAAGAGATTGTCAGAAAGTGGTAAGTAAAAATGGACGCGCCTGTGCCTGAGACAGAGAGCGCGACACAATCTAACGAGAGCATGAGCGGGGCACAATGGTGATCAGCCGGGGTGGAAACGCGAATGGAGTCTTCAA
This sequence comes from Lactarius psammicola, assembly GCA_025769895.1. NCBI lineage: Eukaryota > Fungi > Basidiomycota > Agaricomycetes > Russulales > Russulaceae > Lactarius > Lactarius psammicola. The sequence goes on from WTXK01000254.1 coordinate 34,625, forward strand.
GAAAACATGGAAAGAGGGTTGAGTGAAGGAGAGTGGTGTGGAGGACACAAGGCAGATGGCGAATGTTGAACGCTTGAGGCCGTTGGCGTCGCAGTGAGGAGCTGAAGGGCCTTGGAATGGTGTCGATCTGGGTGAGATAGACAACAAGGGGCATCCGACGAAGGTGGAAGAGACGGGTATTCGAGTAGAGGCAAGGAACGACAAGATGAAGGAAGGAAAAGGAAGAGGAATGAGGCAAAAGGAAGAAGCGAGATATGGTACAGACAAAGAGCGAGTTGGTGGCGTGGTGATGTCCGAGATAGGCAGTGGGTATGGAAAGCAGGACTCCGAGTTGTCTTCCCAGCCGTCATAGTGACATCTACAACCCAGCCTTGCAGCCGTGGTCGAGGTTGCGATAGTCAAGCGAAATGGAACCCAGATTAAGCATGGGCTAAAGCTGTGAGCTGTGAGTACACATCGGTCGGTAGCCCCGTTCCACGGAGTAGAGCGCTTACAAGGATCTGCACGAAGGGCGCGCAACATCAGCGCTCGAGTCTGTACATCTTACCTCTAGCAATGCGGTTGGCGTGCCGAAAGACGATGACCGAGTCGAGTACCGCATTGCTTTGTTGAGATTGATATCCTGCCGCGTGGAGAGAGATTCGTCCAAGTATAGCCTAGCGGCGGTCGTGATTAGTAAAGTAGAATGTTTGGACTAGATACAGTACGTTACTGTTACTTGAATCAGCAGAAATACCTTATCAGCGGCATTTTCGACTTGCTTTATCTTGAAACGAATGTCGACGTGTTCTCGCAATTTATTGTAAACCTAGGGCGCTTGCATTGTAGATGACAACCGATCGATCGACAGGTGGGTTCGCCTCTTCGTCCCGGACCGAGGCATATCTCACGTGCCCGCTTTGGGACGACCGCGGAGTGGCGGCCTATATTACTGTGTTCGGCACCCTCCGAACACGCTTTTCCTCCTTCATGTACCTGGCGATGTTTGCCTGCCACACCCTTTGAACTCTTCTTTTGCTGTCCGTTGTGCGCTTTCCCATGCATGATTTCCACCTTTCCTGTGCTCGCACGCATGTTTCTGTCATTCTCCTTCCATCCCTTTTTTCTTTTGTCATCGGACACCTGCGTCTACAGCGCATGCATTTTTCTTTTTTGCATTTCAGCCACTCGGTCTGGCGGGGAGTCAAAAAGGGTCGCGTGACTTATGTTTTCCGTTTGTTTTCTGTCGGCGGGTGCAACGTCATCGACATCATTCTCATTCCACCTACAACGTTCCAGCCACAACATGCTGTCTGTGTATGGCACTGTCAATATCAAGGTTTTCTTTTACAGCCTTCCTTCACAATGTGCACCCCTTCTCCTGTCAGCCATTGTTTCTTTGTTTATGTGTGGCGACAACGTCACCTTTCGTGCCACCGCTTTGATGTGGTCAGACAAGACCTCTCTGCGACACTCTTGCTAAGATATTACTCTTTTCTCCAGCCTATTCGATGATCCCAACGGGACCGCCTGTGTACTTTATGCCGAATACTGGAAAAGAAAGCTCAAGGACGTATCTTTCCCCGACTCACTTGTGATGGTAATTGCCGAAGAGACCAAACGTTTTAGCTTCGCATATCTGAAGGAAGCTTTGTATGCATTTCCTATCTATTGCATGCGTGCTGGCTTGCTCAGCCCAATGCCGTTTTTTCAGTGTTTCTGCATTGGTGACCCTCCTCACGGAGAAAGAAGACGGGCACATCGTCACATTCGAAAGGGTCATCAAGAGGCAAATCAAGGCACTTCGCATGCAGCTAGACGAAGGCTCCATCAAGCGTGGAAACGCTGATGGCAAACCCTCGGTTGAGGTACCAGTGTTCCCTCGACCCCGAGTTCCAACAGAGAAAACGGACATTGCGCTTACGCTTGAGCACCTCTCCATGCGGCTATTGCTGGCTTCTGTTTTCTCCCTGTCCTCAGACCAGCGTTTGACGACGTCTCTGGAATCCAACGTACGAAGGCGGCTGGATCTCTGGAATCTATAGATGCGAGGACTGACGACCTTTCATGTCGATCTTACATGGGTAATGAATGTTCATTATTCTGTCGTTACTTTCCCTGTCTGTAATACTGTTCACAATTTTATTTGGCCCCATGCTTTCCTGTCTGCTGCTGAAGTCCTTCTTTGCCTCCTCATGCCGCGTGCTCGACAACCTCATCAACACAGACGAACAATATATTTTCTTTCGTAACATAGGGGTCCCATTCCCTCGCGGGACCATAGCCTGGTCCGGGGGGTCGGAGTGGCAAGGTATATATGCGTTCGCTCAATCACACCTGTGTGGTATCGCCATCCCCTCACCAGTCCTGTTCTTCTCATTACCAGCCGGTCCCGCTCGCTCCTACCTTTCCGCGCGTTGGCTGTGCAAACACGATTTTACCGAGTAGCCGACGTCTCCCTGAATACGCATAATTCATGCCGACAGATACGCCCAGCCTGTTTGTAGCGCCTGTTTCTGTAGTACGAATACACAGCATCGGCCCTGTTATGCTGCCACTGTATAGACCGGGGTGCTGACACATAAGACGCTGACACACAAGTGTGCTGCTCCAATATGTTTTAAAATTTGTTCCCGCTTTTAAATTGCATCTGTGATCGCGTTTGCATTGTGGAACACAACCGATCGATCAACAGGCGGGTACGCCTCTTCGTCCCGGACCGACACATATCTCACGTGCCCGCTTTGGGACGACCGCGGAGTGGCGGCCTATATTACTGTGCTCGGCACCCTCCGAACACGCTTTTCGTCCTTCATGTCACTGGCGATGTTTGCCTGCTGCACAGAAATGATAGGAAGCTTGGAATACAGTTCTTAATCCTGTTCCTACGGCGTGTGGTAGTGCACGTACCAGCTCCGTATGCGTCGGAAGCCCATTCATTTGGGTGAACCCTCCCCGCCACGTCTCCTAGCTCACGGGGCATGAGTACCCCCGCTCCTGACGTATGCACTGACCTTCCTACGCGTGCCGCTGGCTCTCCCCCTAACGAAGCGTTGACCGAGGTCCGAGTCGGATCTAGAGAAACACCTAGAAGTGACTACTGCTCTTTTGACGAACGCAACTGAGGACATACTGCTGTCAGCAAGGTGTTTGTTTATTCTCTTGGTGGATCGCTATTAGCCGACGTGTTCTAGAGGCCTGAACAACAGAACAGTCCGAACTTGAAACCACAATCCAGGTTTGGTATCAAGCGCGAGCCGAGCCGCGAGAGCTCGGGAGCCTCACACCTAGATAGTATTGTCTCTATCTAGGTAAATAGAGTCATCGCTCGTACACGCGCGATTCCTGAGTATTGTCTCTATCTAGTTCGCCTCGCGCGTGTCCCGAGCTCCCTCCGGTTTCCCATAATCAACAATCCACAGTCGACTTCCATAAGCAAACCTGATTTCCTATGCTTACGCAACTACCCTGAGTTATCCGCTGACACGCATTCAACCCGCAAACTGACCCGGAGCAATCACCGACCTGGCTCTAATCCTGTGAGGTTTTAGTGGGTAGGGGAACACGTGGCACCCATCACAGTTACCGGCGTGTCTGAGTCCCACACTGCCCCCCACGTGGGGGGCGTGCGTAAATGCAATTTTCCCTCTCTCGGACCTCGGACCAGCTTCTCGCGCGCTATATAGGGCTGATGGTAAATATCCTGCTATATAGCACTTATTTACCGGTAAAAGGACAAAGAAGCTAGATACCAAAAATAAAAGCGCTGAACAGGGTGAACTTGCTGTGCCGTAACGTGAAGTCAAAGCGCTTATTTTCTTCTGATGAACCAACACGCTGCCACTGTCACCGAAGCTGGTAACGTTGCTGGGAAAAAACGACCAAGGCGACAATCCCGTGTTGCTCCTGCTCTTACTGATGGTGGTGACGAAGCTCCAGATGGGGCAGATGTCAGCTCCGATAGCCAACGGCGGGGCCGTAACAAACGTCCAAAGCTGATGGCACGCCCAAAAGGGAGCGAAGGTCGCAAGCCGCCTACGAAGAGGAAGGTTCAGGCCAGGAGGAACCTCGAGGTGCCGATTGACTGGAGCGATGACTCTTGGGAGAAGCGAGGTATGCAGAAGGAACTGGCGGAGGCAATCGAACGCTGCAAGAAGTCAAAGTCTACTGGCTTGGATGCCAATCCATGTCCGGTTCTCTCACTCACACAGCTTTCTGAGGCCAGCTGGAGTCCCGAACTAAGGTGCTTCATTTGCTTAGACCATTTTCGGCTGGTCCCTGGCAATAGCTTTCGACGTCATTTTGGTGGGAGGCTTCACCCTGGGCCCGTTCCAGGGGGAACGAGATATGACTTCTTCACTGCTAGCGCCCTCCACCTTGGAAGATGCTACCCCAACATTCAGAACCAATCCTATGAAGGGCTTAAAGACTCACTCCCCACGCAGCTTCCTGCGCCTCTCCTAGAGAAAGAGAGCACCTGCCTGGAGCGATACAAGTGCCCGGTCGGCACCTGCGGTGCCTGGGTTGCCGCAAATAAACAGAAGGGTGCTCCCGTGTCAGAGCTGAGGCGTCATGTCAAAGACACTCATAAAGGGATCTTGGAAAACTATCCACCAGTGTCCCCGCAGTGGACCCAGCTAGTAGGGGTAGGCGACGGTAATAATCTCAATGGGGGCACCCACTGCTTCACCTTCCCAGAAGCCTACCAGGGACCTCATGCCACAAAGCCCCAGAAGCCGGCCTTTGCGTCCATCAGCCATGCTGCCCTGCATACTGATACATGGGCGGTGTCGTTAGGATGGGAGGACCACATCGAACAAATTGCCACCAAGCTTGGCTCCCGCCAGAGTGCAACTGACAAGCTTCGAGATCTGGTTTCCCTTCCAAGCCTCCACCGCATATCGATGTGCACAGGGTCAACAAAGATTATAGAGGAAGGCCTGCTTCTCTCAAATAGGCTGAATATACGCTATCTGGAAGATGCAGCAACCTGGGTTTCGCTTATGCATTCCTCTTTTCGGGATCACTTCAGACATGGGGGGTGCGCTCAAAAAATCTTCTAACTGAATACATGCTCATCTTATGACAGAAAGAAGCCGTTCCAACCATTCGCAAACAAAGGGCAGTACTACAAGTACAGAAAAGCCCTCATTATCACAGAAGGGCTTGTCGTTCGGTCCATGCATGACAAAGTGTGCGGCCGCTCAGACATTATTCCCGCCCTGCACTCAAGGGAAACTGCTCAAGCTGGTTTGGATTTGTATAGGTGCTATCTAGGCTCCCATGGGCGCCCCAATACCACCGAGCTCATGGTGAAAAAGCACGAACTATTTCTCGCGATTCTTCGGGCAGGTGAAGGGTCTGAAAGGAAAGTCGGGTGTCCCCTTGACCTGGCGATCATGGCATCCAGCCTACTGGCCAATGGTCAATGGCGGAAGGCATCGCTGGTTCGGTCCTTAGTTGCCACCGCTCTATGGAGCCTGTCAGCGGTCGATGCACACTGGTGTCGGCTTGCTACAACAGGGGATGAGCGATACATACCATTCTCACGGGCAGATCCACACCTGATTGCTGCAGGTGTGCCTGAGGTTGAACCACCTCAAGATCCCTCACTACTGCCTGAAGCAGGCTTAAACGAAGATGACCCCCTGTATAGCGAAACGGACGAGGGGGAAGAGGAGGAAGACCAAGTTGAGATCAGCAGCGATGAACTGCCGGATGGCTTGGGCCTTGATGAGGTTGATATGGCCGAGATAAAGGAAGCTCTTCAGCACATATCACAGGGGCTGGACATGCCTAGCCAACCAAGTGCTGGATTGGGTGCCAGGTGCCAAATGGCCAGACCATTCAATGCTCCTGACATTAAGCAGTGGGTGCTCATTCATCTATCGTTCTCACATAGCTCATGCAGATATTAGAGAGCTGAAGTCGCGCCTTAAATACATATGCCCCACTGGCGAATCTAACCTTCTCGCCACATTCCAGCGTACCCTTTCGACATCGCTGACTCTTTTCAGCGCGGCAGAGCACAAACCCCCTTTCACTACGGCCTTTCAAAACGGATCATTCATCTTAACAAACTCCATGGGTCCGCCAGTGAGCTTGCCTCTCGAAAAGTTTCGTGAAGCAGCAGCCCTATCGACCACCAGGTTGAAGAATTGTGTGGAAGCTGCCTTGCCAGCTGGGATTTCCATCTATGACATTCCCGTCCATCGTTTAACAGATGACTTCTCTTCGGTCGCAATACACAAGCAGCCTCAGAATGCTGTCATCCTACAGCCGTTGGCTTCTCGGTGCTGGAGGGATCTGCTGGCAGGGCCGAGGGGTGACCCACCCCTATTCGATAGCAATGGGGTGGTCCGAATTGAGGTGGATAAATGGCTAAAAAAATACGACGACTGCTACCCATCAGCTGCAACCGCAATGGTCTTAAACTCAGGCGCCCTTGACCCACACGCATTCAAGCACTACTGTTACAATGGACCAAGCCGCAATATATTTCTTCTCAGAAATGGGCAGCTATCCTTTGCATGCCCACCCTCACCCCACAGAACCACTGGCAGCCGCTTGGCCCTTGTCACCATGCCTGCTGACGTGACTCTCCTGCTGCTAGTCATCATGGGTATTCTCCTTCCAATCGCAACAGAGCTGAGAGCACTAAAAGGACAGACTCTTCCCTATCAACATTCACACCTATGGAACTTGCCACGACGACACACAACTGGTGACATCAAATGGTGCTACAGCTCCATTGACATTAACAAGCAGTTGATGGACCTGACAGGCAGATTGTTTGGTGTCAATCTAGACGGCGAAATCATCCGCAAGATGGTCCATCAAGTGTTTTCATCCGAATTCCCTCTCCTGCTCAATAACTCAATGCATTTGAGATCACCTGTTGACGACCTTGCCCAGCATTTGTGGATTACTGGCCTCCACAACTATGGGAAGTTGGGTCACTTCCCAACCCATTCAGCCCTTACCGGAGATAAGCCCGCTCGTCATTTGGTTTATTGTGAAATCTGGCATGCTTTGACTGGCACCGGCCCCATTCACGAGGGATGGAGGATGATGGTCCAGGGTACTGCTCTTTTCCCAGATCAAACCTTCCTTGAAGACGCACTCAATGTGGCTCGCCAATCAGTTCTTGTCCAGTATGGAGTTTTAGATGCATCTGGGTCAGCTGAACGGGAGGAACTGGTGAAAAACCTGCTATCCAAAGTGCCCTTCCTGCGGGGCATTACTGTAAGCACTCAGCTCTGCCTTTTCTTTGCATAGTTGCTGACTGATTTCCACACAGCCGATGGATAAGGCGATAGCCATTGGAGATACCCCTCTTCGTCTCGTGCTGCGCGCTCTGATTCTTGGCCCTGGCCAAATAAATGGCCATATCCCATCAATCACAGAGACACATGTTGCAGAGTCCGCCATTTTGGTAGGTGCCAAAAAATCTGTCAGTCATATCGCATGCTCACATTCATGACAGCTTATGAGAGCACTTTGCGAATGGGCCACGGGTGACTTTGTTGACCTTTCTCATCCTGGCTGCGAATCAGCCATGCACTTTGAAACACTGCGCTCTCGACTGCTTACAAAGCTGGTAGAGAATAAGTTCCACGAAAGTGAGCCGTGGATGGATCTCAGGGTGAAGGTTGGGATGGAGGTTGGCCATGACCCTTCCGTACTTTGAACACATCAGCATTGCAGGGCATGTGTCAATTGTTTCAATGCAGTGGGTTATGGATTGTTCTGGTACACTACAGAACTCGTAAGGACACCTTAAGTACATGTGAAAGGATGTACAGACACCCGCACTCCGTAGTAAACGAATATCAAAAGATTGTAAGCTGCGAGACGTTCAATGTCTCGCGTCAAGAGGTCGATCCCGAGAGTGTGCGATACTACACCAAGCTTCGGTCAGTCTTGCGGCGCGTGATTGAGCTGGAAAGGCGCCTGGGTGTCGCACGTGACGAAAAATCTCTCCGTCGCGAGCGCATTCAGCTTGGTCTGGAAGTCTCTGTGGCAGGGGAGCGTGGGGTGTGGGCGCCCGGGTTTCCTCCACGATGGCCCTCCTTGCCTTAATTGCCGTGATAATTCCACACGCTTACAAGTATGCATTTTCTGCTTAAGGGTGTCTATGTAGTTGTCCCACCACAATACTCATGTAGTCGAAAGGGAAATTGAACAGAGCGACGTTGGCTTTACTGTACGAACCACGACGTCAATTTGTCGCGTGTCCATTTCCTTTCTCTCATGTTCACGACGTCGCCACTAGTAAGGACGCCAAGAGCCAGGGTAGTCTGTTAAGGGGTCGTCGGCAGGATCGAGCATAGTAAGACAAAGGGAGCGTCCACATTTGCCATTTGTGCCTCTCGCATTTGAGGACGAGTTGGCATAGTCGTAAAAAGGGTGCAAAGGCTGCGTCGATGCACGCTGTATTTATTTTGATACTGTCGTTTATTAACCGACATTTTATATACTAGCTTGACTACACGGGGATGTAGAACTTCTTGTAAATCCGCAGCGCGTTGTTCCCGCCTTGTAGCAGCTTGCAAGATGTCGGCTTGTTCCTGCCATGCACATTCTGATCGGTCGTCTCGAAGGTCTTAATCGTGCTTGAGAGCGGGCTTGCCTTGACAATGCAGACAAACCGCCCGGCACATATGCCCGACTTGAAGAATGACTTATGTGTAGCGATGAGCTTGGCACGCTTCGGCCCGGAAAGCAGATCCATTGTTTCTCGTGCGTCCAGTGAAAAGGTAATTACTTGATCCTCTAAAGAGAAGACAAACACGGGCTATGGTCAGACGCTGGTTAAAGGGAAGGAAACACACGACGTGCCTGACAACACGATCAACAGCCCACACTTGTCCAGGACGTCTCCTATGTGACATCCGTCAGCGCGAGCACCTTGGCCGGCTCCCGATTTGATTCCGAAAATCCTGGAACCAGATCCCGTCGAATGTGTTTCCTGCCCACCACCTATGCCGGATGCGCGACGCGACGCGTGTCAGCACAACACCCCACACAACCAATGCCAACGATCACTTACTAGATGGGGGTGTGTAGTTCGCACGGTTCACTGACTGGAAGAAACCTCCTGCTGGTGCGTGACATTTTCGATCCGCGATGTTTTTCTGCCTAGAGGGTCATTAAGTAAAACTTACGTCCCAAGTGCACGGACGTGATCGAGAAACTGGCCTTTCTTCCACCTTCGAATTATCGAATATGACTGGAGGTGTGGGCGGGTACGGCTGCGCGTGGCAATCACCATTCTGGTTAGCTGTTGCGCTGTGGGCGCGAGGACGATGCGCCGCACATGCATGTCGGCTTTGTCTGTAGCGACGACGATGAAAAATTCGAGAAAAATTGGCAATAACATACCGTCAAGGTTTTTGGGAGCCTAAGGCATCCTCTGCTTGAGTATGAGCAATGGTCAAGCAAGACAACCAAGAGTCACATCTGCGAACCCCAGTGGGGCTTCAGGGGCCCTTGTATATCATTTTACGGCCTTCTTCACTCCCTCAACGTCAGATCCTGATCGCGAAGACGAGTCCCCTGCAGGGAAGACCCCGTCATTCATTTGTAGCACGCATCATCAGTACACTCGGACGAAACATAAGTTGCTGCTCCAGTTGCAACAGATTGGACCTGTTCTCCATATCCAAAGCAAGATCTGGCTCAACTTATCCAAGTCCCCCGAGGCTGTGAGCGTACTGTGTGTAGGGACTAAGTAGGGAACGTTCTCACCTCAGGAATCGCGCGTGTACGAGCGATGACTGAGGTGGTCGGACGAGGTAGCGATCGTATATAACTAGCGGCTCGGAATCGGAAAGGAACGAAGTAGCGTACTATCATGACACTGGTACGAATTAGGTACGAAGCTATATTAGTTGACAGACTAAAAGTGTATGGTAACGCGGCGTGCGACGTCGCGGTGCGCTTGCAGGCGCTGGCATTTCCAACATGGATGTCGGCAACACTCAATCGAACCAGGCCGAAAAGTAGACCTTTGTATATGTTCAAGATTAGAGCTCAACGATCAGCGTGATCGGAGCTGGCTCGACGATCGGCTGATCGGAGCGTATAAGGAAATATCTTGTACGTACTTACAGATTAGAGGTTTTGTGAACATGTCACCAATGTTTTCTTTGGAGGAGACCCAGGCGACGGAGAAGAGTTCGCCAGCTAAGACCTGTTCGCCCGTATAGTGAAGGATGTGTTCGGTGTGGGGGTGGCCATACATGGTCCTCCGAGACAAGAGGCCCCATCATTGTTGCAGAACAGACGAGTGGAATAAGATGGTACAAGTTGTAAGCCGGATAGCAGTTGGCGGAGGAAAATGGCTTCGTGTGCGGCCGCTCATGCAGCCGCCTCACGACGTGGCTTCAGCTTTCTCCCCCAAAAGGATCAGCGCAATAAACGCCCTGGAGGCAGCAGCGGCCTGGGAGAAAGTATATTGTTGTCGGCGGGGTACGTTTTAGTAGTGACTGTGGCCACTTTGCTCAAAAAGAGCCCTAGGCTGGCTTTCTCGCTGGTTGGATCGTTCGACATCTGCTCGAACGTGGAGAACATCCCAAACGGATCCGGGTTATCGACATACGTACTCCCACGCGTCCTGATCTCACATCGGGCCTGGCAAACGACATCGACTTCCACCAGGAAGACGTGTACGACAGGGAGCAGGTACCCCACGTAGCACGAGTCAGCAACAGTGGGTCGTACGGTTTCAGAATGTGATTGTCCCTGTTTGGGGCCAGTGGTGTTCGAGGACTAGGAGAGAGAACGGCCACTATTGTGTAGTGTTGCCGCGAGTCGATGCGGTCCAAGTCGAGTTGGTAACTCGATGCCAACTCTAACTCGAGAGTTCACACCGGTGCAACTCGAAGAGTTCAGTTACAGACGTGAACCAATGGGAAGCCTTCAATTTTGAAGGTTTCCACGCCCCTGGGGGCATTTGCGCGAAACGAATCGGAGCGAGGGAGGGAGGAAGGGGGAGAGACGCGACAGGTAGTAGAAGGGATAGAACTGCTGGCATTAGGGTTTGCACTCGCGAGCGGTGCGTGAGAAGAGTACAGCCAATGGGTTTGGCTCCGTCGCGGCGAAGTTGGGGTATTCGTGACTCTTGAAGTCACGTAGAGTTGAAAGGTCGGGTACACGAGCGCAAGTCTGTTTCGGGCGAATGCGACGGGAAGGAAACCGAGCGGTAGAGGCATAGAAATGTCGGGAGGAAGTCGTTACAAGTGCAGCTCTGAGAGAAACCATGGGTATACGATGGAGTTCGGTTGCCCTGAGTAAGACACCTGTGAGGAGGTAGGGCCGACTAGTGAGATGGAGCGAGTCTAAGAGCGAGAGTTTAGATCAAATATGCGAAGAAAGAGTCTCTAAAGTTTAAGGCAATGAGCGAAAAGCGCGAAACGAGCGTGCGTGCGTGCGTCTGTCTTTGACTTAGACCCATCCGGACGAGCTAGAGGTCGTGAGAGAACAGTAGGGGAGAGACACATGGAGAATCCGATACTCGTATTGAACGAGAGTGTCAGCCCCCAAATATGCCGTGTATGGTGTCTAGGGTCGAGTCAAGTAAGGAAGTCACCGAGTTGAAATCTGACAGGGGGTACCGCTGAAGCGGGAAAAAGTGAATACACCATCACGCAACAGCACAGGAGAGCGACGCAGTAGTATATGGTCTTGTCGTCTTCAGCAAGCCGATCCAGCAAAGCCATAGGTAGCTGCTCTATGAGACGAAGAGTTGAAGCCAGTCAATTAATTTGGACATCAGAGCAGGTCTGTAGAGGCTGCAAGCGTTCAAAGAGTTCAGGAGCAGTATCAGTTGCGTCACCTCTTGAAAGCACCCAGCGTTCTGCATAGTTGTTCCGCAGTTGTGAGGGTAGCGCGGTGGTACATTTTGGGGTGACGTACCTTGCTCGGGTTCAGGAGTCAAGGCCTGGGGTGGATCGTCTTCAGGACCAGGTGAAGGGGTCCGTGGTCGAGGACCGGGGTCCGATCTGGTGATCCCCTCCCCCACCAACCTAGAAATAGATGAGTAATACGTCTCCTCAAATCGTGTTGATCAAAGCATACACAAGTACAAGCTCATGCCGGGCGAAGGCTCGAAGTGGAGACGTGGACCTCACCAACACGTTACCGAGTTCGACGGTGGAGATGTTACCAAGATCTCCGATGTAGCCATGGCACCCGCCGCCCGTTTGCCCTGCAGACGGTGGATCGGGTCGTCGGGTGGGGGTGAAGTGCCTTGGGCGTGAGACCTCTAACTCTCGCGCGTCGACGTTGAACCACACTGTGCTTCGTGTGTGTGGGTTAGCCCTCCTCAGAATGCATTTCGTCACGTACCTCTGTAAAGGTGCGCTCGCCGACTACGAGCGCGCGTGCATTCTCGATCACTCTGACGCATCCGCGCCGCTTGGGTCGCTCCGTATCCTTTGATTGAATTCAACCCACGTTCCCTCTGTGGTTTGATAAAAAGCGACCAGAGCAATGAAAAGCTCCACGGCACTCATGAAGGTGGCAATCTGAAATATATATATATATATATACATTATATGCACAGCCAAGTGAGGTGGACTCACCGTATGTCGTGATCCCTTTTCCACGTAGGTCAGTATCTCGCGGACCTCATCATGATTCCGATCGAATACCACTGTCAACAGGTTAAAGAGAGAACGACGTGAGACTTCGCCGAATGCGTAGACGCAGACACACGGCTCGTTGGCACGCCGCTCAGAGGAGGGGCGGGCAGGACAGCCGCCATGGAGGCGGCGTAGTTGGTTGCTCGCCAGCTGTGAACCCCCCACCTCTCCCTCGCTTCCGCTTGCTAGGAGCGGCCTGGAAGCCGCTTGCAACTCAGGGACCGGGCTAGGAGGAGCGTTGGCAGAGTCGAGCCCAAACTTGCACATTTGCTACCAGTCGTGACGGTGTTGGAAAGTCGTTCTCCTCGCCAGGTGTTAAAAGAAAGAAAGAAAAAACCCCCCACATAGGAGGACGCGAAGTAGAGAAATAGAAATTGAAAAATGAGTGCAACCAGGAGCACGCAAGCTCAAGCCACACAGCATCAATGCCATGAGCTTCGGCGAGGCACTACACGCTATGCAGATGCTCAAGTTCACAGCACAGACTGCAAACTTCGGCAGAGCACAACACCGGAAGGTGGGAACGGGAATGGGAATGGGAAGCGAAAAAAGGACGAAGTATACGCGCGTGTCGCACAACGGCCATGGGTATGACTCAGGACCTCCCCCCCCTCCCTCGCTTCCGCTTCCCGGGGACAGGTCTCCAACTGACCACCGGATTGACCTCCTCCATAGAAGGCGCGACGTGCGAGTTGCCAAATGGCAGAGGGGGCAGTCCCTCTAACACCCTCGGAACGCGCGGCACAGAGACCGGCTCCCCTGAGATTTCAGCGGCCTGGAGGGTGCTCGCGGCTCAGGGGCCTATGGGCCAGGAGAGACGTTGGGCGGAGGTGGAGATGTGACGTAGAGGAATCGAACCAGTTGGCGGCACACTCCCCCCCCTCCATCGCTTCCGCTTCCCGGGGACAGTCTCCAACTGACCACCGGATTGACCTCCTCCATAGGAGAAGGCGCGACGTGCGAGTTGCCAAATGGCAGAGGGGGCAGTCCCTCTAACACCCTCGGAACGCGCGGCACAGAGACCGGCTCCCCTGAGCTTTCAGCGGCCTGGAGGGTGCTCGCAGCTCAGGGGCCTATGGGCCAGGAGAGACGTTGGGCGGAGGTGAAGATGTGACGTAGAGGAATCGAACCAGTTGGCGGCACACTCCCCCCCCTCCATCGCTTCCGCTTCCCGGGGACAGGTCTCCAACTGACCACCGGATTGACCTCCTCCATAGGAGAAGGCGCGACGTGCGAGTTGCCAAATGGCAGAGGGGGCAGTCCCTCTAACACCCTCGGAACGCGCGGCACAGAGACCGGCTCCCCTGAGCTTTCAGCGGCCTGGAGGGTGCTCGCAGCTCAGGGGCCTATGGGCCAGGAGAGACGTTGGGCGGAGGTGGTGGAAACATTGGACAAAGAGGGACCAGGCTAAGGTGATGGTAGACATGGGAGTAGCGGGTAGATGTGAGTTGCGGGGAGACGTCAAGACCTGTCAACAACAGAGTCCAATCACGTAGGCATTTGAACCCCGACACTCCGATATGTGGCAAATTTCGTCTCCGCAAATGCATCAGACACGAAAAATATTTGTTTACAATACAGAGTACAAGTACAACTAGGTGTCGACTTCGTCGCCTAAGACCTTGCTTGCTTGAGAGCAGGATGCGCGTGCGGAGAAGTTGGAGAGAGTCAAAGTCTCAATATATATTCGATCCGTCATGCAAGGAAGTGATACAACAAGTGTTCAAAACGAAAATGAGGAGCGGAGAATCCTGATCTCCAAAGCGCTACGTGCATGATGACTTGGGAACCTTGGAATAGACGTATGAGTTAGCTTAACCGAAGTAGGAAAATCGTGGTACGCACAAAAGATGTTATCCTTTAGCCACCGTACTCGTTAGCCTTGTAACGCTCCCGTGTTCTGTTCTCCAGGGATGTAAGCCTGTCGTCTTCTTGACGCAACGCCTCACTAGGGTGAACGGTGAATAACCTGTCGTCAAAGTCCCGTAAGAGCCGAATAGTATCGCGACCGCGGCTCCTTGACAGTGCGACATATGCGTTGAATGGAGAGAACCCCCCAGAGGAGGGTCTCGCAATGTCCACGAGAACGTTTTCCATTGTTTGTCCTTGAGATTTGTAATCCGTGAAGGCGTATGCGGGTGCGAGCGCATCAGGGAGGGCAGCGGCGCAGGCGGATCCGGTTCAAGCCTTGCGAAATTGCCGAACTGACATAGGCCGAGCTGGTAAAACAACTCTTCCCTAATTGATGATAGTTAGTAAAATCACACAGATAGATCTCCCCAATGAAAACTTACGCCGATGCTCCGTGGTTGACTAAATTCAACTTTGTAGAGACTTGTGTAATACCGGCGTGGAGGCCGATACCACTGGGTCAGGCAGAAACGTCGTGAGGAGCTTGGTATATATTGAGAGACGTTGGGGAAAGTATCCGGATACAGAGTAACGAGCACGTAAGTGAATGGTAGAGGAAAGGGAAAAGAGAGAATGGGGGGACCGAGGCGTCGAGGTCCTCCTATTTAACGAGTCTCTGCGTCTAGGAATGTGTGTGGCGTTGTATTCCTGACGAAGCTCGATGGTCGGCGTGACCAGAGCGTAGAAGGAAGAGCTCAACGATCGGCGTGATCGGAGCGTGAACGTGTAATCTACTTACACCCCTCCCCGGTGTAAAAAAAAGAAAGTATGGTAAAATTAAGCAAGGAAGGGAGAGGCGCAAAGGCGCTCGCACGGGTGCGTCAAAACCCCTGTGGGGAAAGCTACCGGCGGCGAAAAGGAGATCTATACTGAAAGACAACTACTGATATGCGCTCCCGAACTTGAAGGGTTTTGGCGTTGCAGCCATTTGTCTAGCGCTTCGCAGTCTTCGAGCTCTTTTGCAGGGAGCCACTTGTCGCCTTCGGGACCTTCTCCGCGCCACCGGACTCGATATTGCAGTCCTCGTCCTCGTCGGCGTTGGTCCACGATTTTGTCGATGAAGAATTCATCGTATCCATCAATCGTGACCGGGTCAGGAGGGGTTAGAGATCTTTGGGGAAATAACGTGTTGTCGTTCTCGGTGAAAGGTCGCACTTCCGAAGTGTGGAAGACCGGAAAAGCGTTTGGTTTGTCCGGCAGATCCAGCGTGACTGTGGAATGCGTTTCGTCAACCGCTATCACCTTATATGGGCCGTCGAAACGGGGCATGAACTTCGCTGCGCGATGATTGCCATCTGATTTGTACTCTTTCCGGCGGTGCATTGTGGAGAGCACAACCCGATCGTCAACTTT
This sequence comes from Lactarius psammicola, assembly GCA_025769895.1. Taxonomy (NCBI): domain Eukaryota; kingdom Fungi; phylum Basidiomycota; class Agaricomycetes; order Russulales; family Russulaceae; genus Lactarius; species Lactarius psammicola. Next base: position 50,515 of record WTXK01000254.1, read on the forward strand.
AAACGGGAAAATGAGCGTGCGGTGTACGTTGGCGTGACACGCCTGCGAGATTTTTGCGTTTAGGAGGTTGTCTTGTGCCTCCATTTCTAGGTAGGACATTCGGGCCGTCATTTCCTGAGCCGTTTGTTCTATAGGATCGGTCGCTTTCTCTTGGTGTGCGAAGGGAGGTAATATGCGAGGTGTTTTCCCGAACCGAAGTTGGAACGGGGTTAGCCCGGTCGATGCGTTAATGGTATTCATTATGTCGAAACGGATTTTGGGTAGGGCCTTTGCCCAGCCTTTCTGATCGCGTTCGACCGCATACCGGATACATTGAATCACTGTTTTGTTAGTGCGTTCACTAGAGCCGTCCGTCTGCGGGTGGTAACCGGAAGACATTTTTAACTTTACCCCAGTGAGCTTATGGAGTTTTTTCCAAAAGCGCGCGAGGAACAGTTTATCACGGTCCGAGACGATTTCCAGTGGCAACCCATTTTCGCAATACCATTTTGTGAAAAAGGTTTCCGCCAGTTGCTCTGCGGTCAGGGTGGAAGTGGACGGGACCAGTCGAATGTCGGAGCCAAGGCGGTCTGTGAAGGTTATGATTGTATCAAAGCCGTCGTCGGTGGGCAGTGGGCCAATGAAGTCGATGGCCACCGAGTCACACCGGCCGTCGGGGACTGGGAGGGGGTGTAGCGGGCCAATCGGTTTCGTAGTGCGTGCCTTGTTTCGTTGACAGTCCGCGCAGCCTGGTATGTAGCCTTGCTCGAGGTCTCGCCTCATGTGTGGCCAATAGTAACTATCGCGAAGCGTTCCATACGTTTTGGGTGCGCCGAAATGCCCTAGGGTGTCGTGGGCCAGTCGGAAGAGGGTTTCACGCACGTTTGGTCTGTTTGGAACAACGAGGCGGTCGCCGATGAACCAGTATCCGTTTTCTTGTCGCACGTTTTCCATGCCTGGGGCCGCGTTGACCAGCTTTTGTGTAAAAGGGTCATCTGCATAGCCCGTTTTAATTTCATCCAGGATGGCGTCCTCAAGTTCAAACCGGGACCTGATGCTTTGGTGCCGTGCTGCCCCTAATATGGAAGAGAGATGATTCAACGTGGTATCTGGCAGTCGTGACAGTGCGTCCGCTGCGCTGTTTTTGTCCCCAGGTAGATAGTGTATGGTCGCGTCGTATTGTGATAGAAATTCCATCCATCGTGCTTGTCTCCTTGACAAATCGCGTTGGGTGTTAAAGTGTTCGAGCGTGCGATGATCCGTCCACACTTGGAACTCGTGTCCTAATAGTTCGCATCGCCATTTTGCTAATGCACGTACGATCGCGAGGAGTTCCTTTTCGTGCACGGGGTAATTGAGCTCAGCCCCTTTGAACGAACGAGATTCGTATGCGACTGGCCGCGCCGTTTCGTATGTGGGGCCGAACGATAATATTGCCCCTGAGCCTGTATCGCTCGCATCCGTGGTAACGAATATTTTGTATTCCGGCATTCGTGAGGGGTCGATCGTTGTGAGGCAGTCTGTCGACGTTACCAAGGACTTGATATTGATGAAGGCCCTTTCATGCTTTTCCGTCCAGTCGGGGAAGGACTTGTCGCATTCCTTTCGTGTTAGCTCATCAAGTACCCGTGTTTCGTTGGCAAGGTTTGGTAGGAATATTGCAAGGTATCGGACCAGGCCGAGGAAGCCCCGTACTTGTTTCGCGGACATTGGCCTCGGCCAGTTTTTTACTCGGTCGGCTTTACCCTCATCGGCCTCGATTCCTTTTGCAGATATTCGGTGACCAAGGAAGTTAATTTCCGTGGCGAATAGTACCGTTTTCTTTGGGTTGCAATATAGTTTGTTTTCTTCAAGGGTTTGTAGTATAGTCGTGACATTCTGCTCGTGTTCCTCAGGCGTGTTCGACCAGATTGCGATATCGTCAAGATATGCGTGGCATATTTTTCCAACCCATGGTCGCAGGGCAATCGAGACCCTTCTCTGGTGGATTGCGGGCGCATTCTTTATGCCCATTGGCATGACCACCCACTCGTACAGTCCCCAGGGTGTATTTACGGCTGTGAGGGGAATGTCCTCATCATGCATTCGTGTTTGGAAAAAGCTGTTTGTCATGTCGATTTTTCCGAAGTATTTGCCGCACGCTAGATCTGCGAGGATTTCATTTACGCGAGGGATCGGGAAACTGTCGGTGATCGTGTTTGTGTTAAGTTGTCTGTAGTCATTTACCCATCGAGGAGGGACTGTGGGGTCGGCCTTTGGTATAATGAACGCCGCTGATCCAGCAGGTGCGGATGATGGGCGGATTCGCCCTGCTTCGAGATGCTGCTGTAACAGCTCGTACCATGCGTCTTTCCATTTTCGTGGGCACGGGTAATTACGCGTTTTGATTGACATGCTCGGGTCTTTGAGCCTGATACGTGCGCGTGGTTCGTGTGGTAATTCATCTACATGTGGTAACTGTTCGAACACTTTTGAGAACTTCTTGCGAATCCGTTCTTCGCGTTTTAATAAGTCAGGTGATATTTTGTATTGTGTTCTTTCCCGGATCGTCGCAAGGACGTCTGGCCGCTGGTTTTGCTCTTTTATGGCCGTTGGGGGGTTAAGTAAGTCGTACGGTGGGTTCGTGATTGTCACAAGACAGCTACGTTTTGCGTAATTACAAACGATACTATTATCGGCAAGGAAAGGCAGTCCGAGAATTAATGGCATGCAGAGTTTCTCTGCGATTATGGCATGCAATACTGTTGAAACGAATAATCCATCACGGGACCGGAGTTTAATTTTTACAAAGTGCGTTAAGGGTGTTGGTGTATGTACGTCGATGGCGACGCTGATGGGTTCTGGTTCTGGCAAGGGAATTTTTTCTAGTTGCAATTGGTGGACGAGATCGGGTCTTATGAAGACCATGTGGGCTCCACTGTCGATAAGGGCGGTAGCGTTCACTGGAAGATGAGCTGCCGGGTTTTGTACCGAGCATTTCCAGATGAGGTGGTCGCATTTCACGGAGATCGTTTTACTCACCGAGGACAGGCTGTTTTCTGAGGCTTCAGAGAAACTGCTCTCGGTGGTTGACGGTGTCGGGAAGATGGCAGCTAGTGGCTGGAACGATGTCGAGGTGGATGCGGACAGCTCGGTAGCGTCAGTTATAGAGGCTACCGGAGCGGTGCGGTTTGTTCTCGCAGCGGCTGCTTTTGCCCGGGTGGCATCCTGCGCGGTCAACGTTTTATAATCTTTTCCGGACAAGGTTACCGTGCACTTATCAGCACGATGTCCTGCATAAAACTTTCGGCATTTCAGGCAGCCTTCATGTTCGTGTAGCAAGCGACGTTCTTCGTCAGTCAATTTAGGCGGGAAGTTATTCGTAGTAGATCCCGACGTAGAAGCTGTGTTCGTTGTGCCTCGAGTGGTTGTGGTTCCTCGGCTCGGGTTTGAGCTGCGCGCGGGATCATAAGGGCGTTTGGCGCTGCGGTAACGTTCATCGGCTACGTCGGCCATTCGTTTACGGTCGATTTGCCGGTTGTTGTCCAGTTCAGTCATCGCAGAGAGCCATTCTAGAAAGTCGGTAATGGTTGACATTTTCTCACGACGAGCCATCGTGCGGAGTTCATGGTCGATGCCGGCATCTAATTGTTTACGCATTTGGTCATCGTCGAGGTGGGAATCTGTGCCCCGCAATGCGACGTTCAGGGTCTGTACTTCCGCCGCCCATTCTTCGAACGTTTTGTTACTGGGATTAAGGCGCGACCCCAATATCTGAGTGCGGAGTTCTTCCTCCCAGTTATGCGGTAACCAACGGGTGCGAAATTCTGTCATGAACTCTTCAAACGTGAGTGTTTTGAGGCGTGCCCGGTTGACTGAGATCCAATCATTTACAAGACGGTTTTCGAAACATCCAAGGAGTTTTGTTACTTTATCCCTATCTGGGACTCCACCTTTAGCGTTCATGAAGTAGTTTTCGGCATGGTTCTCGAAATCACGGATGGCATTCGGTGTGATTTTCCCTGTTGACAGATGGGGTGGTCGCGAGAGAACAAGGTGAGAAGCTACCGCCTCGCTGGTATCAGGCATGACAGGTCGCGTGGGTGGTACAGGCACGTCTATGGAAGAATCGTCCGAGGATGCAGGTTCTATTTCTCGATCGGTTGTGGGAGATGTAGGGTTTGGTACTAGAGATGGCGCAGGTGACGTGGGTGTTGGGGTGCGTGATGGTAAGTTTTGATTATCGAGGAACGGGGGAGTAGGAGATGGTGGACGTGCGGGAGATGGTGGGCGAGTGGGTGACGGTGTTTCCGTATTGATCGGAGGGTTCGGCGACAATTCCTTTGGGGTATCGGATTCTGGACAAGGGATCGATGTTTGAGATATCGATGGTGCGGTCTGCTGTGCAGTCCGTTTTTGTAGGCGTTGCGACTGACGGGACGCCAGGATCAGGAAGCTTTACGATGGGGGGGGGAAAGGGCTTGAACCCTAGTTCTGGAACGTGGACGATGTCTATAAAGATCCTACAGTGGTAGGATCGAAACAATAGTCGTTATCAGAGAGGCGTTCGATAAGGGACAGAACAGTAGTTCTATACCAAGACAATCGATCACGAAAAAAAAAGTGTAATACCGGCGTGGAGGCCGATACCACTGGGTCAGGCAGAAACGTCGTGAGGAGCTTGGTATATATTGAGAGACGTTGGGGAAAGTATCCGGATACAGAGTAACGAGCACGTAAGTGAATGGTAGAGGAAAGGGAAAAGAGAGAATGGGGGGACCGAGGCGTCGAGGTCCTCCTATTTAACGAGTCTCTGCGTCTAGGAATGTGTGTGGCGTTGTATTCCTGACGAAGCTCGATGGTCGGCGTGACCAGAGCGTAGAAGGAAGAGCTCAACGATCGGCGTGATCGGAGCGTGAACGTGTAATCTACTTACAACTTGCACGACGCTGAGCTCGCGAACGAGGTCTACGACGCTGAAAAAGACATGGATTTGGTCAATTCTGGATTGGGTATGTCAGTCATAGTCCCGTTAGACCACAGCAAAACGCTGCACACCCGTGTGCTTCCCCTTTTTGACATTACCCCCTAAGGTCGTCACGCTTGTCAAATAGCAAGTAGATTGCTGAATCTCCCTAGTCTTCCTCCCTTCCTTCACGACCTCTGTGCCCTGACGTGCAGCGGGGTTACCATAATCCCCAGATTGCGTCGGAGTTGGGAGAAAGATCGAATCGAGCGTTCGGTCCGCGCCAGACGTGCGGAAGTAGATGACGCAGTATCACTACCCGCACTCTTTCATGCACCCTCTCCTTTCCATTGCTGGCGTCCGCGGAAGCGACGCCTCCAGTGAGCAGAGTATAGACGGAGAGATTAGTTCAATGGCGAGGCGGGAGAGTAAGTGATGTGCACCAACCTGGTATTCAAACGTCCGCTCCCTGGACTGGGCGAACTTGGCCTGGATAACATCTGTGTCACTTTGCGGTTTAGATGTCGTGCAGATGTTGGCCTACATGAAGAAGTCAAAGGAGGGGATTAAATACTTTCTTAATTAAGACGGCACCTGTTCCTCTAAGTCCTGGGCACACCTTTCGGTGCTGGTATCAGTACAAGGGCTCTAACTTGCCCTTCCTTTGCCCCAGTCTGGGAGAAATAACGCAGCTCGCTGGTTGAGATATGATTGCTTCAGTACAGTCGGTACACAGCGCAGAGCGGTCGCCACACCACTGTCTCTGAGCCAATGACTCCTATTTTGAGGGTACCAATTCTGGTTTTTTTTTTTTTTTTTTTTTGAACCAAGGTACCAATTCTGTTGGTGGAGGAACCCGAACGGAAGCGCTCCTTTATCCGTGCTTGAAGTGAATACATCCATGTACAGTATTCTGCAGCATTGGAGAAGCGCTTACGGGTTCGGTTACATTCAGAGTCGCGCTGCGAGCCTGCCACAGAGTAAATTAGCGGCACGCCCAGCTTACCCGCAATAGTGGGATTCAGTTTTCACCATCACTAGACTAAGAACTAAATCGATTTCTGTGTTTCGGCTGGGCTTTGACGGGGGAACTTAGATCTGCAGTCCGAGAATTACAGGGTAGCAAGTGTAATTTGGTGCAACTCACTATCAACCTCGTCAGGGCTACCAGCCCCGTCGTCTCGGTCATCTGCATGCCAGATCGACGAGCCTGAGTCATGGGGGTGTGTTTGGTTTGTGCCGTGGCGTTGCTGCGTAGGGGTGTGTGTGTAGATGTGTGTGGATGAGAGAGAGATGGGTGGGAGAAAGCAACATCGATGGAGATGGAGGGCGAAGTTGGGGGATATCGTGTGTACTTGAGTCCAATGTGGTAGGTCAGTCATGCGATATTAGGAGGTAGGAAGTGGAAGAATGTAAGAGGCGAAGGGCCGTCTCGCACATTCTAGTCTTGTTGAAAACGGCAGTAATTATTGCCTCATTCACGCGGGAGGTTTCCTGATACACCACCGGGCCATCTTGAATCTTTTCACGAATTTGCAAGTGGCTAGTCGAGACGCGTCACAACAAAGGTTGGATTTATAGTAATGAAAAAGAGGAAAAGCCAGAAGAGTACAATTCACTGTATATTGATTAATCTGCCTGGGGAATTTCTGCGTACCAAGAATTAAAGTGAGCGGCTTTACTTCCACAAGCCGGAAACTGTGAGCGTAGGACGTCAGGATATTGTGCACTACTATAAAATGTCCTCCATGGATCTACGTCATCCAGCAACGCCATCCACCTCCCCGTTGCTCCTTCGACAGCCCGGAAAATGTTTGGTGCAATTCCAGAGCACCAGAAATCGTATGATGTAAAGCACGGTTGTCCATCTTTTCCAAGGGACAAAGCACCCTCTGATGGTGATTCATATGTCTTCTGAGCGAGTCCCGGCTCCTTGCAACAGAGAGCGAAGACGAGGCGAATGACAGGGATAGGATAATTGAGACCATGTGATTCGGGAACCAGGCCACAATCGAAGGGGTCCATTTTTCGGAAAATCTTGGCCCGAGACTTTGCGTTGCTGGAGTCGTTTTTCTTGACCTGGACCATGATGAAACCGACTCTCTTGGTGTCGAGGTCGGTGCCACCATACAAAAATGGGTAAACGGCATCGATGCCTGGCTGACCATTGGCACCCAAAGCAGCCGCGCCACGCGACATGAATGCGAGAAGATAATCCACGGACAACAGCTTCTGTTCCTGCGGCTTGATGAAGTGATTGAAGTGCATCATCGCGGCATCAAAAACCTGCTCGAACATTTGTCGAGTAGACTCTGAGTGACAGAGCGATGGCATAGCCTTCGAGATGATTTCATAAGAAGGACTGCAGAAGAGAGACGATAAAAGATCTGTGACCGAGAAAGAGAAGGAGACCCTTCCTTTGGGAAGGGATTTCCCAAGGACCGTCAGATCCCGAGCATGTGTGAAGAGAGCAGCAACCAATAATTCTGCACGATCGCCAGGATTGATGCGGAACCCACTAAGAACCTCTATGAGAGCGTCAGGGAGACTGAAGCCAAAGCCGCCTCTCATGATACAGGAAGCCGCTTCCGAAAGGAGGGGCTCAGATGCGGCAACGCCACGTATGGTTTCGATCCCCATTCCGATCGCCTGACATACACGCATATGGTTGGATATTTGGTTATGTAATTTTTCCGCATCCTCGGAGTTCGAAGGTGTCGTGATATATAGCGTGCTATTAATATCCAGCGCCAATCGTTGGGACAAAACGGCGCACTTCTGGGCCTCTGAGAGGCCCTCGTTTGGCATTGGGATTTTGCAGAGCAACTTCTGAATCGCGAAGTGCAATAGTCCGTCACGTACTTGGTCGTCACCAAAATCGTAACATGTACCCCACCTGCAAAACATGAGAACTGACAATGAAGCAGTGAAGCACGCTTACAGAGGCCTTCCCATGTGGGCGATGCAGTCCAATGAAGTGACGGCATCGAGGGTTTTGTATTTGTCCAATATCTTGCGACAAACCATGAGCTGGTCAAAGCCTAAGTAAATGAAAGGGTGAGGGATTATGAGTTGGCCGTCGTTCATGCGATTGGAGTGATCATAACCACGGGGCGGAGTAAACTGTGAGACTTTGCCAGTGGTAGAGAGGAAAAAGGTAAACAACGGGGCATTCCTTAACGTCTGAAGTGCCCGTCTGAGCTCAACAAAATTAGACCCGCCATCACTTTTGAAGGGCACTGTTAACGGATGGGCCTCATCGAACGCGATGAAAACTTCCGCTAGCCCTTCATCCCTCTTCCCAGATTCTCCGGCGTTGATACAGTCTCGGAGGTGCTGAAGTGCGTCTTCCAATTTATCACCCGTCAGGTCAGGGCCAGTCATACTCTTTAAAAAGCTGGCATTTAGACAAAGGTAAAGAACTCCAGAACGGTGCGGCGTACACTCTTTGCCATGGAAACAACATCTTCATAAAATTGGGACCTCTTGAGGCCGGAGGAGTTCATAGTCTGACCATCTGACATGAATTCATAGAACCTTTGTATCCGCTCCGCTCTGCTAGAAGCACCAAAGCCAGCAACGGTGGCAAGGGTGACGCAAAACAGCGCGTTGAGGAAATGTTGCGCTCGGACATGGGACAACGAGTCCATATCGTCGTCATTGTCAATGTTGGCAAGGAACTTGCGAACGGCATGATCGGCAGGGGGATACCCTAACGGACGGGTTTGACAGACGACAAAGGTGAAAAAGATGTGACACACCTCGCTCATCCTTTGGGCGCAGATTGACTGGGATCAAGAAGTGTTGCTTGGAGAACTCGTTCAACAAGCGAGACTTGCCCATTCCAGATGACTGAACAATAGAACTGTAACGGGCGTACGTTGCTACCAACTTCATTTGCTCACGAACGTGCGCTTCGAGGGCTATCAGTGGAAGATGTCCAATAAATTCTGCATTCCAAGAAAGCTCGACGGCTACAAGTACCATTAGAGAGCAGCGCCCGTCCAGACGGAGAAAACTCACCCCTCTCCTGCGACTTTGGCATAGTTATACTGAGTGTAGCTTGGGCTACGTCAGTGACAAGTTCTGGGGGTAGACAGGTGTGGGAGTCCTACGTTGTGACTTGGATGAGGAAACAGTCCAAAATATACCTGAAAATTAATTATAACTTGATTTGGGAGGAGGAAACGTGCTCACTGTGAGATACCAGAGCCTGTTTGTCTTCGAGAGTCGCATATTCATCACATGCCTTTTTCGCCGCCGCGACAAAACTTTTTCCAAGTTGTTGCTCTTGAAGGCTCTCGTCGAATACTGTGTACTTAACAAACTTGCCAAGATAGTCCTCGACCGTGACGCTTTCCAACTGTTTCAATATTCTCCGGACATTCCAATAAATTTGTTGTAAGTCTTCGCCGTCGCAGGTTACAGAGACTCCTTCATTTAAAGTATTGAGAAGATGCTCAGGGATTGCGCATGGAAGTGAGGACTGAATCTCTGGCTGGCGACCTTCCGGCGGATGATGCTCTTGCTTAGCATGCTTGAGCGGTGGTGAAGGAGTTGCCGGAGTTATCCGTTTGGAAGAACGACGTTTCATAATGAGGCAACCGAATGAATGGGATGGCGTGGATTTGTTACAGCTGAATCCAAAACAGGGGGCCCCTCGCGATCACTTTACGAGTACAGGCTGAGTCCGAAAGGTAGTTTGATAACCATGCCGGGGTTTCTTCCCACGAGAAATTATTTGTAGTAATTAAAAAATGAAAGTTATCAATCCACAGACGAAAAATATGAAAATTATTAACAGTGGTGTACTGACGCCGGAGAGGGCACCACCGCCAAACACGCAGCCTGTGCTGTGTTTTTTCAAGGCATCACTATTACTGAACCAAAACTTCAATTTTGTCCAGGACTAGGTAGAACATAATAAGTACTCCAAGAACTGAACTTCTGACTTCGTCGTCATTTGCGTTGATACCCTAAACCTTCCCTGATTGTTAGGGAATGTGTCTAAGGCACGCAGAATTTGTGGGGGCGTGAAGCAACAAACGTGGTCTTGCAGGCCTCTGCGTGGCGTGGGGCTTTGTATATAGGGCCAGCACAATCGCTGGCGTGTCAGTATCAAATTTGGTGAAATGCGTGCAATTGCGGTGAGCTCGGGAATAGAAATGGTGGGCTGTATGGAGAGCCCTGCTGGATCGGGTAGTCAGAAACAGTCGGAAGCGGTCACACACGCTTCTGCACAGCATGTAACTTTGCAAGAAGGGCCAACTCAGTTGGGAATGTATTGTCCTTGAGTCGCTAAGGCCGCATACAAGTGCAGCATGCTGGGGAATGCAAAGGGTACAAGGGGAATGACACGGCGGGCAGGAGCGGGTAAGCGGAGTCTGCTTATAGTCAACTGAGGATTTGATTAATGTCCAATATTTTGACTACTAATTTGACTTGATTGTCGTCGCAAATTATATTAGGACAATTGAAAAATTTGTAGACCCCTCCTTATGTGTCAGAAAATTATAAATAAAAATACTCGAACAATTAGAAATTAGTCCCTTGCTTAAGAGAGCTCTGATTATTTCCGAATTTATGTAAACTTAATTGTTATATCAGCTGATGCGAATCATCGGTCGCATTATATAGACATACCCCCCTCGATTAATTTGGCCTTAACGAGCATTAATTAGCTTAACGCAGCAGAGTTCGTCAAGACATCCATTTATATTAAATAAAATGAGACGTAAATAGAGTCCACAAATCCGGCTGAAATTTTAGAATAAGAATAGTCAACTTATAAGCTGGCAATAATCGGCCGATGGAGATCAATCGGCCCGATACTGGAGATAAGGATATATCTACATCCCATATTGCCACCCAAGTTCCTATGCTACGCTCCATTCGCCTAAGTCCCTCCACTCCCCGGAAGGGAATTCCGGGTCTTGAACGTCGATTTGGATTTACGCCCCTACGTCCGCCTCTCTCACCGCGTCTTGAGTGGTCCCGTTAGCGCGTCCGGCGAGTCGTGGGGATAGATGTCGAAAGTGTGGTGGGGGTGGGGTGTGCGGGTTTGAGATTTACAGGATCGGTGCGCACGAGAGATCACTTAAGTTATGTAGTCTATTGGTTTTTACTATAACACTTCGTGGTTGGAGAATTAATACTAATGTATTGTGAAAAGGAGCATGGTAATAGATGAGCAAAAAATCGTCGAATGCGCAGGAGGCGTAAGCACAATGCCCTCCTTCTCCAGCGCCCCAGGGTGACTTAAGGCCCAGAAACATCAAGAGACCAACCAAACCCCTTCAGGGCTGTCGCGGGGATAGTTCACTGACTCCGCTCGCTCGCGTCGTAGCCGCGGCGCGAGCCAGCCCCGTAGCTCATGGATCCCCCCTCTAAGACGACCCTGTTCCCTCTAGAGCTCCCGACGTAACGCGGCGAGCTCTTGACGCCATTGGTCGTGCTCCTTTCGGGGGCCATCCACCGCTGGCCGCAGGGGGGCTTGGAGTACGCGGTCGCGGGCTCGGAGCGCCGCCTCGAGTGTTGGGTTATTTGCAGCAAGTTGGTCGTAGAAGTGAGTCGGGCCGTTGGTAGAGAGGACGTACACAACCGTTGACTTAAAGAGTTTGTCGAGATGCGCACACGGGTCTATAGTGATCTTTTCGGGAGATTCACAACGTCCTCGACATGTAAGCTACGAGGTAGAGACAGAAAATAAAAATACCATATGAAATTATAGTATCGACGTAAAGTGATTTTATTACTCGAGACTGGTAGACTGTTTCGATCGCAAATTAGAACGGTCGCAGTCAATAATGATATCACAAACCATTGAACCCACTGTCTACCTCAAGAAAGAGCCTGAAAAGACCGTGACAGCTCGGAGGGTGGGACTTGATTTGCGCAGAGATTCAAGGAGCCCCACCCTGTCCGCTGCCCCTTCTTCCGCCACATGGAGCACTTCTAGCATTGGAAATAATCGTATGTAGGCACGCATCACGTCCTGTCCTATTAGTAAGGCAAGGAAGACGAAGGAAAGGAGATGAAGACACACAATATCTCCAAGTGATAACAGACCCTGACTCCGGTGGAAACTCAGGCGGTGGACCTGCCTGAGCTCACAGGGTGGATGTCCATCCCAACTATAGTCACCCGGGATTGCCTGTGGTATGGTAGGCGAACTTGGCACAAGTCGAAGCCCAAGATGGTCGAGTTTCCTGAAATCCCGCAAGGTCTTCACGAGCTGAAGAAACAAGGGGTCATGGGGATGAAGCTGGCTCACTTCAGCACACAGCTCGTAAAGGTTCGATGGGTTGCTGGCGCGTCTTATAATGTCGCAGCAGATGACCAAAGGTGCATGAAGGGTACGGAGATTGGGAAGAAAGTGCCGACTCTGTGGTCGGCTAGGTCGGGTACGGTACGACGGCACGTTGCTTTTGACACGGATGACTCTGAGGCCCCTGTGCTTTATCAAAAAGCGGATGAGCGCTGGCTGTGGGATATCCCCTTCAACTTCGATATCCTCGAGGAGCGCCATATTGAGCTGTCCAAGTAAAGTTGACCACTGAGAACAGTTCAATGACACCATATAAATCGACAAACGCTTGATAGGGGACTGCTCGAGAATGCCCATCATAGTTCGTACTAAACCGGGAGCGAAGGGAAGGTCAGAAGAGATGTAAAGAGACGTGAGCGTGTGGGAACCACATGACGTTCCACTCCGCAAAGTAATGGAGGGTGGAAGATAGGCCGCCGAACCATAGCCTGAGATACAAAGCTGCGTGAGTGGCAGGACACAATATAGGCCTTGGAGTTTGATAAGCTCAGACATTATCGGGAGCGGATCATGATCCCAAAGGCTGAAGTGGAATTTCCGAAGATTAGATGTATTCGAGGGATCGAGAAGGAAGCGTGTGACGAATCCAATCGCGCTTCGCGCCTCCTGTGCATCGTCCGGAATCGAACAGTACATCTGTTCGGGAGGGCGAAATGCAGGGACAATCGACCAGAGCCCGAGAGAAGCGTATCCGCTTAGATCGCGTAGTTCCACAGAAGTCCCCCCAGTACAGGTGTCCTTCAGCTTTAAACCACGCCGGCGCAAGTACTCTGGTAACAGCAAGTCACGTAAGAATCGTGAGGTGACTGCCAATCCCCGGAGATCATGATGGTCCATGTGGGCCGAAATAACGAGGAGAAGTTCGGCCGGGATGTCCAGCATCCCCCTACACTGTGGAATGTTAGATCGCTGAATAGCATCGGTAGAGGACAGACGTACCAGTTGCGTTTGATGTCGCTTAGTTGGCACCCAGTGATCACCACTGCTCTGAGAGTGCAAGCGTCGCACCCTGTCATACCCATCTGGTAGAGGCCCCAACTGCTTAACATGTGAGTTAACATAGAGCGGGACTAAATTAAGCAGATTTCAGTAGGAACTGGGACATACCCGGTGGCGCTTGCAAGGGCGAACGGGTGACAACGCATCTCCAAGTCGCTTGCATGGAAGAGGTTTGGAAATACGGCTAAGTGACAAGGAGTTCTGGACCATGGCTTTGCCGCGAAGGTCGCACAAGACACGATTCAGAGGCGGTTGGCGATGTCACGTCGACCTTTCAGCTAAATAGTATGAAGAATGTAGGATGCTATTGTGGGCTGTAATTAGACACCGAAAAATGCAGCGAGTATATGGATAGCTCGCCGCAATTGTGATTATCGGCTAGCTAAAGCTAGATTATTGTTATCGCCAACAATCGCCGTGATGTCAATTGTGGGATAGACATGGGCATCTGCTACGTGAATACCCTAGCGACGAAATGTCATATTATTAGTGGGTAGAGTGCTTTATAGGAAAGCAGGGTACAACCTTACGAAAAACTCCTTCGATGAACACGATAGATCACGCCGAGCAGACCCTTTGGCGGTGCCGTCAAGACGAAAGGACCCTGCGACGGTACAACATTGCCATCCTGCGCGAGTTATGTGCCAAGAACGGCATTGAAGTTGATGAAGGAGGCTCAAAACGGCTGAAGAAACCGTATATCAAAGCACTGTTGAGCTATGTGAGACGACACTAATCATCGCTCACCACTGCTATTGACAGCCCGAACTAGCAGAGGCAAAGGGGCAACAAAAATATAGAACAAACGGGATTGAAAATTAGACTCCCGTACTTCTTGCCACGAATCGTGAGTATCTCCTAGGACTAAAACATCCAATCGCACCCACGTTATCCGACAGAATAAGAAGTGGACCATGGACGACGCAGAGGACAGAAGCCGAAAACGCCAGCAAGACAGCAAGGAACCAGGCGCTGTCCAATTCGCCCAGCCCACGACAGTAGAGCACTTACCTATGGATGTAGACACACCCGACATCTCGCACGGGACCACTCCTCCAGTCGCACCGAACAGCCCTCGAATGGATACGGCACCAGCATTGACAGGCCATCTCGTGCATATTCCTGCTGCAAATGCTGCTCCTATATCGGAACCGGCTTCCCAGCCATCGACGACTACAATTCCGAACAAACGACCCTACCCTTTCAGTAGGGACGAAGCAAAGAAAAAGAAAAAGAAGACCGGAGGATATATCAATGTAAGAATCTATGCGGAACGGAAGGATGTAGATCACACACATGAGATCCAATGCGCCTTGACGCCAGATGGTGGACTGAACCTTGTGAGTTTGGCTCAGAAAATGAACCTCACAGCGTGTCAGGCAAGTCTAGTTGATGTCATTCCGATATTTGGTCTTGGCGCTCATTACCTCCCAAAGGTTCTGGATGCCCGTTACTCACGACCGTGGGTTCGCAAGCATCCTGTCCTAGAAAGGGGTGCTATTAAATTGTTGAAAGCAAAAGAGGGGTACTTGCGAGTGGTCGGTCAGGCACCTTCACCAGTCAGAGATCAAGAACCATCGCGCTTTCCTTCATGGCGGCCCTAAGTCGCAAATTGTATGTATAATATAATAAAATTTATATACAATGCAAGAGACAGATCTAGATCTACGGTAATTGAATGAGAAGCGGAGTACTCTATGCAGGATTTGGTATACGCACCCTCGGACGCCCAAAAAGTGCTAGGTGTGCCACGGAAGGACGGCCACCCGGGATCATGACTATAACCTCAAGCATTGGAAAAGGTAGAAGACAGCGAAGGTGACGGAGGTGTGGCCATGCCTACTACAGCGTAGACGTTTGTCTCGTTGCAGAGGCCTGGGTTACGAGGTCATGTACGACGTCTATCGAGAACATGAGGTGGAAAACCCGAACAGGATAAATGTTGTGTACCCACCACGATGGCACATGATACTATCGGCATTGCAAGAGGCCTTCAGTCGTCTCCATTTTTGCTGAAGGTAATGGCCACTCCACATGTTCCACGCGGGATCATTGAGGGACTTCCAGTCAATGTCATCTTCGTCGTCGACATCGAGAGAAGCGATCCTATGTACTTGGTAGTTAGCCAACACAAAATCAATAGTACACGACACGCACTTGCAAATAAGAACGTAGCTGTCATCTTCTTTCCAACGCCGCGTCTTATCTTCGTTTCGCGCTTTCCCTTCGAGGGTGTCAGACCTGCAGAATCGCATGGACATGATAATATTATGAACGAGCGAAGAACACACCATTTACTCTGACATTGCTTTGGTGTCCGTGTCGCACCCATTGCCTTCGATACGGAAACCCAGAATCCTCGAGCCGACATATCCGATTTACCATCCTGGGCCAGTCCCTCGATTGCACGTAAGAGTTGGCCTTCCTCCTCCAATGACCAGGCCCCTGTTAAATATACGCAGCGTCAGATGATGCATAGAGGGAAAAGTCAGCGACGCTGTCTTACACACCTCTCCGTTTAGTTCCCTTATATTGTGTGTGCTGACGGAACCGATCGCTACAATCGGCGGCTGAACGCTGCACTAAGTCCGCGACAACGGCCCAGTCCTTTCCGTGCGTCTGGACAGCTCTGGGTTGGAGGGTCAGATAATAGTATATGTCAACCCGGCAGGACGTACTTACATTTGCAGCTGTTCGTCCTCTGCCGCACTCCACTTCCCCGCCTTTCCAATGGAGTCACGCGCACGCCGAACATGATAAAAGACCGACTTTACCCCCCTCTGGGGCACGGTA
>WTXK01000255.1:0-65949 GCA_025769895.1 Lactarius psammicola
AGTTATACGAAGAAGTCCTTAAAGGATACTCAGACACAAAGGAGCACAGCGTCTATTCCGCTCTGTCATAGGACAGCTCATTGCTGCATTTGAACCCCTCTCCATCCGATCACTCATCATTCTACGTCAGCACGCCTCCATTGAAGACGACTCTGATCCTGAATCTGTTCGTAGAATGCTCGGTCGTCTAAGCTCGTTGTTGAGTAATGTCAATTCATCTGATCAAAGCCTTCCGATCATTCCACTCCACACATCATTCCGCGATTTCTTGACAAATGAAGGGAAGAGCGGCGAATTTCACGTTGACCTTCGCGATTCACATCGCTATTTGGCGCATTCCTGTCTTGGGTTATTGCTTCGCGAGCTCAAGTTCAACATCTGCAAACTCGGATCGTCATATCTCGCCAACAACGATGTTCTAGACCTTGAATCGCGCATTGGTGAACACATTCACCTGCTCTGTTATATGCTTGTCGTTTTTGGGACGATCACTTAGTACATTTTAACTTCGAAACTGATCTGTTTAAAAAACTTCAAACCTTCTTCGAGAAGAAACTTCTCTTTTGGTTAGAGATCCTTAGTTTGACAAGCGATGTGGGTCTTGCTACGGCCGCATGCTCCGCTGTGAACGTGTGGTTAGTCACTGGTCAGGGTGTAAGTATAATTTGATTTGATAAGGAAGGCGAACAACTTATAGCTACGATCACAACAGGTTCCTCCGACAGAGCTTGAGAACTTCAGATCTTTTGTCAATGATGCTTCTATTTGTGAGATATTTCGGGACGGCCATGGCAAAGAGTGCACCACATGTCTATATTTCTACTCTACCATTTGCGCCAACTCGTTCTCTTCTTGCACATTATTCCATCGTTTCCTCAAATGTTACGCGTGGAACGTGGTCGATTGTCTCATTGGCCATCATCGGAAATGGTGATTTCAAACGGGGGTAGGGTCCTTACCATTGCACTCTCACCCGATGGCCAGCGGATCGTCTCAGGCTCGGACGATCGAACAATCCGTATATGGAACGCCACCACGGGAGAGACGGTGGCACGCACATTTACCGGACACGTGGGTTGGGTCACGTCTGTGGCATTCTCGCCAGATGGCAAGCGCATCGTCTCGGGCTCGGGCTCGGGAGATCAAACAATTCGTGTGTGGAACGCCACTACGGGAGAAGTAGAGGTAGACCCTTTTACTGGTCACACGAAATGGGTCGTCTGTGGCATTCTCGCCAGATGGCAAGCGCATCGTCTCAGGCTCCGGGGATCAAACGATTCGTGTGTGGAACGCTACTACAGGAGAGTCAGAGGCTGGCCCACTTACTGGACACGCGGGTTCAGTCTTTTCTGTAGCATTCTCGCCAGATGGCCGGCGCATCGTCTCAGGCTCGGGCGATCGAACAATTCGTGTGTGGGACGCCACTACGGGGAGGACAGAGGCAGGTCCATTTACTGGACACACGGATTCGATATGGTGTGTGGCAATCTCCCCAGATGGCCGGCACATCATTTCAGGCTCGGGTGATGGAAACATCCCGTTTGTGGGATGCCACTACTGGGGAGACAGAGGCAGGACCCATTTACTGGACAACGCGGACGCGGTCTTGTTTGTGGCATTCTCACCAGATGGCCAGCGCATCGTCTCAGGCTCGGGTGATGGAACAATTCGTGTGTGGGATGCCAACCACAGGAGAGACAGAGGCATGTCCGTTTACTGGACACGCGGATTCGGTTTGGTGGTGTGGCATTCTCACCAGATGGCCAGCGCATCGTCTAGGGCTCTTCCGATCGAACAATACGTGTATGGAACGCCACTACGGGAAAGATAGAGGCAAGCACATTTACTGGACATAGGGATTGGGTCTGGTCTGCAGCTTTCTCGCCAGATGGACAGCGCTTCGTCTCAGGCTCGGACGACCGAACAATTCGTGTGTGGGACGCCCAACACGGGAGAGGTAGATGCAGGCCCATTTACTGGTCATACTGATTCGGTCTGGTCTGTGGCATTCTCACCAGATGGCCAGCGCATCGTCTCTGGCTCACGCGATGGAACAATTCGTGTGTGGAACGCCACCACGGGAGAGACGGAGGCAGGTCCATTTACTGGACACACGGACTCGGTCTGGTCTGTGGCATTCTCACCAGATGGCCAGCGCATCGTCTCAAGCTCAAATGATCGAACAATTCGTGTGTGGAACGCCACCACGGGAGAGACAGAAGCAGGCCCATTTACTGGACACGCGGCTTCGGTCGAGTCTGTGGCATTCTCACCAGATGGCCAGCGCATCATCTCAGGCTCTTCCGATTCTACAATTCGTGTGTGGAATGCTACGACGGGAGAGACAGAAGCAGGCCCATTCACTGGACACACGGATTGTGTCACGTCTGTGGCATTCTCGCCAGATGGCCAGCGCATTGTCTCAGGCTCAGACGATCGAATAATTCGCGTGTGGAACGCCACAACAGGAGAGACAGAGGTAGACCCTTTTAACTAGACACACAGATTGGGTCACATCTGTGGCATTCTCGCCAGATGGCAAGCGCATCGTCTCAGGCTCAGACGATCGAACAATTCGTGTGTGGAACGCCACCACGGGAGAGGCAGAGGCAGGCCCATTTACCGGACACATGGATTCGATCAAGTCTGTGGCATTCTCACCAGATGGTCACCGCATCATCTCAGGCTCGCACGATGGAACAATCCGTGTGTGGAACTCCACCACAGGAGAGGTAGAGGCAGGTCCATTTACTGGACATACGGACTCAGTCTGGTCTGTGGCATTCTCGCCAGATGGCAAGCACGTCGTTTCAGGCTCGAACGACCGAAGAGTTCGAGTGAGGAACGCCACTACGGGAGAGATAGAGGCGGGTTCATTTACTGGACACACGTCTTGTGTTCGATCTGTGGCATTTTCACCAGATGGCCAGCGCATCGTCTCAGGCTCGCACGATCGAACAATTCGTGTGTGGAACGCCACCACGGGAGAAACAGAGGCAGGCCCACTTACTGGACACACGTCTTCGGCCTGGTCTGTGGCATTCTCGCCAGATGGCAAGCGCATCGTCTCGGGCTCTTCTGATTGTACAATTCGTGTGTGGGACGCCACTACGGGACAGACAGAGGCAGGCCCATTTACTGGACACGTGGATTCGGTCCGGTCTGTGGCATTCTCACCAGATGGTCAACGCATTGTCTCAGGCTCAGACGATCGAACAATTCGTGTATGGAACGCCACCACGGGAGAAACAGAGGCGGGCCCATTTCCTGGACACACGCATTCAGTCTTGTCTGTGGCATTCTCCCCGGATGGCAAGCGCATCGTCTCAGGCTCGCGCGATCGAACAATTTGTGTGTGGAACGCCACTACAGGAGAGATTGAGGCCAGTCCATTTGCTGGACACACGGACTCGGTCACGTCTGTTGCATTCTCCCCAGATGGCCAGCGCATCGTTTCAGGCTCAGAGGACCGGACAATTCGTGTTTGGACCGCCACCACGGGAGAGACAGAGGCAGGTCCATTTATTGGACACACGGGCCCGGTCTGGTCTGTGGCATTCTCGCCAGATGGCCAGCGCATCGTCTCAGGATCGGAGGATCAAACGACTCGTATGTGGAACGTTGCGACGGGAGAGACAGTGGACTCGGACGAGTCTGTAGCATTCTCGTCAGATGGTGAGTACATTGTCTCATTAGGACACGGTTATCAATTCATATCTTGAATGCTGCGATAGGCAACACGGAATCTACAAGATACGTTGACTTCACTGACCACTCCGTGATCAACGAAGAGGGATGGATATGTGGTAATGAAGGTGAACTCCTAATGTGGATTCCGCGACCTCATAGGGCACATCTACACCGCCCAAGTAATATCTGGGTTGCTGGAGAACATGAAACTCGCATGGATCTTTCTACTTTCGTACACGGGCGTAGTTGGACTACTTGTATTGAGACCTAGATAGAACCTCTATGGCAGTCCGTGGGTTTTCTTTAGTCGGACTGAAATATCATTTGATAAGCTAGACTTTCGCCGGTGACAGTCTGTGTATGAACGCTGTGATTTGTGTTACACATACCGACTTCTCATATACACTGGCAGGCTGGTCACGAGCCTACTTCATTCTAATGAACCACACACGAACGGTCCGGACCTTGCTCTCCAGTATAACAATCTCGTAGCACTCAGTCGGGGGCGTGTATATTTTCGATTCCGAGCACAGCCTCAAATCGCACTACGGAGGGTGGTGATTACGTCCATCGCGCAGAACGCAATGTAAGGACTGTGTCCTCACTACACTCGAAACGATACTTTACTTCTCGATTACCAAGCACTACTGTACATATTCTTAGGCTCGCTTACGAATACACCCCTCTGGTCTCGCTTTAACGATTCCGGTCTACGTCTCTGTCTGCGTCCGCTTCTGTGTCTCCGTGTTTTCTTACTATCCTTCTCATAATAATATCTACACTTCCCCTTGGGTCGAACTCTATTTCCCTCTACAGCAAGATAAACTGACGACGACGACGACGACTGGTGGGGCCATCTCGAGGAAGAGCTCCGTACCGCAAGGTAGGAGCCCTACTACCTCCGAACAGCGCATACGGGTCTGATGGCTCTACAGCGATTCAGCGCAAGAATGCAACTCGAGCAGCACAACCTGCACCTGCACCACGTCTGCACGGAATGCAACCGGTTCTTCCGTAGCGCGCACGATGCCCGCAGCAGGCTTACTCAGGCGTGCACCAAGCATCGCAGACACTGCGCTGCCCGGGCACGGGCTGCGGGTGGACGTTTGTCTCGCCGTCCGCGCTGGCGGGGGCACTTCGAGTTGGGGACGTGCGCGTCGTACATGACGCGGGACCAGCTCAACCGCCTCATCGCGCGCGCCGACCGCCAGAATTACGTGACGCAGAGGTGGGCGACGGAGTGCATGTGGGACGGCGCGCCGTATGAATCCCCCTGTGCGACGACGCGTACTTCAAGAGACCCGAGTAACTCAGCTACTGCAGAGCCCGCGGCATGCGCACGCGGACAACATGTATAGGTGCCCCAAGTCGGACTGCGGGAGCGAGTTTGCGACACTCAGTGCGCTGTGTGGGCACGTGGAGAGCGGGTCATGTGGGGCGGGGTCGTTCCGCCGTGTGCGAAAGGCGATGAACGTCGATGAACAGCTGAACGAGACTTCAGGCCTTCAGGTATAGGTGGCATTGCCGAATGAATAAGACCTTGTATAATATTTTGGAATTCCTGGAGAGAAACTACTTAGTATGTTACTCGACTTGCCCGTTAAGACACTCGGAGGTGCTCATCCTGCTCGACTATCTCTACATCTTACGCTTCTCCACTGTAGATTTCCCCTTCATCGTTTCTCCCTCTCTCTCATTATAATAGGTTTGCAGGCAGCTTCATGCCCTCATCACTACGTCTCTCAACCTCTAATACCGCATCGAGCTCGCAGCAGAGGTGCTCATTGATGGGCTGCCTGGAGGGCTAGCGTCGACGACAGCGGTGCGCATGGACCTCTTGCTAGAGCGGCGTGTAGCCTGGCGTTCCTTGCGAAGGCGTGCGGCTGTGACGCTAGCGGAGCAATGCTGCGCGTACGAGCTCGTAGGGGGACTGTTCGCTAAGGTGCTCGAGGAGTTCGGTGCGCCGCAGCGACTGGTCGCCTCGTGGCTTCCGAGCAACACGACGGGCGAGACGCGACTCGTCGTCGACGACCTCGGCATACGCATCGAGCACTTTGCCCTCGACCCCACACAGGACCTCATCGTCCTCATCGAGCTCCGCCCCGCTGCAAGTCCCAGCACCAACACGAGCGCCGCCACTGCCGGCGCGGACATCCGCGTCCACCTCAGGAAGCTCAGCGCCGGCACCGTCGTGCCACACCCCGCGGGGAAGGTGCCTGTGCCGTACCGCCGCGCGCTGGGCTCCGAGAACGGGCGCACGATACAGAAAGTCGAGGACGTCATCGGGATGTACTTCTGGATGCCGCTGCATGGGGTGTTGTCCTGGAACTGGATGACGGGAGAGGAACTCGTTGTACGTTTGTACAATCCCACCTTGCATCCATCCTCAAGTTCATGACTTGCTCCGTGGACATATGTGTGCCATATCTACAAAGAGAGGCGCAGAAGACAGTATGTGAGAACACGAGTGTATGAGGAGTAGGGGAAATACTCAAGGAAATACTGTACGTACCATTTCTGGATATTAGATAATCGTGTCCAACTTATTCCCGTTCCGCCACTATGACTGGGCTCCCCAAACTCTCCGTAAGATCATATCTTGCCAGCATGCGCTTTCCTAATGACCAAACGATCAAATTCGGAACTGGATCTTTGCAAGAAGAAGAGCGGCTTTTCGTGTCCATTGCAGCAAAGGAGTTTGGGAAAGCAAGAGTTTGCTGAAAACATGACTCGGAGTTGCTCGCTATTGTACGTGCCTCCGAGTTGTGTGCTTATCCGACCTTCGCTTTCATTAGGTTGTCTATTGCTTCCAGCTGCTACGAAATGATGTTGGAGTAGAATTGGTGGAATCTTAATGTAGGGCGATGTAAATGTTGCGAATCGATCTCAAGATCCGGAACATTTACATCAGTCTACATCAAAATACCAATTCTGGCCCATCCTCATCACCAGTGGAGGGGGAGAATCAACTTGCTCCCCATCTAGATGACACAACGGTCAACTCTTCCATTTTTTCCCGGCATTCCTCCTCTCTTTGTCTTCTGTCCTACCGAACGTGTAGGGTGGTTCCGCGTCAGACCAAGCCTTCCTACGCAATGTCCTTACGGGTGTCCCCGTCGATCCGCTTAGTGCTCTCGCACTGATGCACTGATAGCCCACGCACTGCCATATTTACGAACGCAATTTCTCACCTTAATCGCCATTCTTTTCCGTTCTGATCACGGGCAGGACCTTAGTTCCTCGTAAACAACCTTGTCCGCTGACTCTTCCCGCGTTATAATTCTTTCGCTGATTTCCGCACCCACCAGAATGACACAGATATCGCCATCTGTGCCTTCACTGCACATCATTTCTACTTCAAGTTCTGCGGCAACACCCCGCAATGAAGATTGGATATCAGCGAGATTACTCCGCTAATCATGCGTTCCACTCCGCCACCTTCGTTCTCCAAGGCAAAGTCGAACACCCACACTCGATTCACGGGCGACCCCGAATCAACACCGAAACAGAAAAATAACGTTCGGCGTGCGCACGCACGCACACGCTGACTCGCTATTACTGCCACACAAATCGTCTTTTCCACATCCTACATAGTCAGTACCGGACGCGTACGTGTACTTTAAGCCCTTCCACGAAGTTGTCGGTGAACGGTAACACGAGCATGCAGACGACCCAGCTTCCGTGGTGGAAGAGCTCAATGAGAAGCAGAAGGGGGGTGGTGCGAGCCAAAGCTTAAGAAATGGACAGCAACGAGGCGCACAGTGCGGCCGGATTTTCAGAGGTGCACGATTCGAGCTTGGGGCTGCTCGGCGCAATACTGACGGGCGTGGCTCATGAATTGTGCCATTTGGTATATGCGATTCGGAGGGACATATTTAGAGTATGCCCTCTCCCGCATATTTTTTGACGCGAACAATCTGATCAATCTCACTAGATCTGATCCCCAAGTTAGCCTCCTCTCTAGTACACACTTTGGCGTCTAACATCCCTCCCCGAGCCCTCACTCTGATTCAACAAGTCGCAATCTCATGAAGCGACTTTGTCCGATTGTCGCAAGAGGGATTGAGGCTTCCGAGTTCGTCTCAGGGTAGGCTGTGGCTGCTTCGCTAGGTGCGCTGTCATTTCCCAACCTACATCGGAAGAACAGCTCGCGCTAGCGAAGCATGAACGTCACGGTGTTGCACGGGGGCGTCTGCAACAACATAGCTGCCCATGGCCGCCAGAACTTCATGTCTCCCTCGTTGGAAGCGCCGTGGGTATATGTCGACCACATGATACGGCACGCCCCTGCTCTCACGCACTCGTGGAATTTGATCTTGTTTTGCATGCGTCTCGTTGTCCGTCTATCGCTGTCTGTCTCCCTGAAATTCTTGCCTTCGCACCGACCCCCTCTTTGTCCTCAATGTACCATATGGCTGGTCCTATACTCCCTGATATAGCCCCCGCTTTCTTGCCTCTCTACTCTTTCCCGCAGGGCTTACACAGACGATTCTCGCTTTTTCCTTTGTTGTGTGTATTCTTATCCAGACCAAGTACGTGCGTCGAGACACACTATATGCCCCTTTCCTTCCCATATACATGTTTTGCGCACCAGGACCAGGCTTTCCCCTCGTTTACTTCTCGTTCTAACTGGCTATCTTCCCTTCTGTACGTGAAATGGCCGTAGTAGTTAATTAGCATTGGCATAATTGCCCCGAAATATTACACGCGCAACTTTTTGATTTGTTTGCGTGAGGGATGGGCGATTGCATGCATTATCTCTAGTTGGTCGATGATCAACATCATCGCACTAGCCCGTCACGCACAAAAAAAAACGCCCGACGATGAACCCAGAGTTCGCATGTTCGAAAACCCTCGCATACGTACGAGGGACAACGATTATTTCTACGGCCTCTACTTATTACCAACTAAGACTTGTGTGAAGGAGGCGCCGCGATTGGACCCAAAGATTGTTGAACATGACGGGGAGTGGTGTGCGAGCAGGTATGATACATGACAAACGCGCTTTCCACTACACGCCGTGAGCGTCGCCTGGTGCCCGCTCCCAAAGGACGCTCGCCGCGCCAGCAGCACGATCCCGTCGAACGACGCCAGTGCTACCGCCTTCGCATCCACCTGGCCTTGTCGCTGGCGGGGTATATGGGTTCGAGGAGTGGCCCATTGCGGCGACCGCGAGGGTAAGGGTGAACAGCGAGCTATTAATCTAGTTTATGGCAGTGACTCGTACCAAAATCGACGAGGGCCTGCAGGACATGGAAAAGCATGTACGTCTGGAGCTCGGTCGTTTTGGGCACACACGTAAAACGGGAAGTGCCGTGATGGGGTCTGTGCCTGGACAATGCCCTTGACAGTCGTGGGATCATTGGAACGCCACAGGGCGGTATCATGCGGACCGCGTGGTTACTTCCAAATCGGTACATTTCCCTGTCCATCGCTCGTACCACGCAGGGTTACCCAGACGCTACATACTAACCTCTATAACACTCTACTATCCATTATGGCCCTTACACAAGATGTTGACTCAGAGCACCAACAAATGACCTTGAATTCGTGCGTGATGGCCATTGATGACTTTCTTTGACTGTTGTCCACTACTTTACCCCAGTCCAGGTCCTTCGACACCCCAAAACTCAGGAGGAGGGTGCGCCAATCCCTTCCTTTGCGTAGCGGTGTTCGCTCAAGGTCCCTTCTTTGATAGCACTCAAATCGTTGAATCGCAAGGAGGCCCATCTCAACTACGTGTCGGGGTGACTGGTATGCGCTTCATTTAAAACACGTTGATGCCTCGATAACTGTTTATCCCCTGTGTTAGTCCTCCGGGTGCACCATATTCCCCGTATCAAGAGACGGTTTGTCCGGAAAAGGCGGTTCTTTGTCACTGTAACCAATGTCGTGACAACGAAGAAGACAAAGAGCGTTCAGATCGATGGACAGACTGTACAGTGGAACCAGACGCTTGGCGACTTGTAGGACCTTTCTTTTTGGATCTTACTTTTTGGCTAACAGTCCAGTCCAGTTCTACCCAACGGTCTTCGCATCTCACATTGTGTCTTTATGAGAAGCGGCTTACACAAAGTGACGACGTTATCGGATCGCTTGAGATACCAGTACCTGCCGCGTCACAAAGCGGTCCGTCTTGATTTAGATTCCCTGTTCGTTCAACTAACAGAACACCTCGCGCGTAGATGTACCCTTTGTTCTCAGTAATGGCGATGGGGATGCTGGACGGTCGACGCACCCGGTCACGCTCTACTTGACGATCACCTTGTCAGCGGACGTCCCCCCT
Organism: Lactarius psammicola; assembly: GCA_025769895.1. Taxonomy (NCBI): domain Eukaryota; kingdom Fungi; phylum Basidiomycota; class Agaricomycetes; order Russulales; family Russulaceae; genus Lactarius; species Lactarius psammicola. Next base: position 9,977 of record WTXK01000255.1, read on the forward strand.
CCGATCGCTCCCGCAGAAGAAGCTACTGAGCTCACAATGGCACCAGACTCCGGGGGACCCATTCAATCCACCGCCTCCGAACCTCTTTTACCCTCGCCAGACGGCCGGGCAGAAATGTTGCCTATCGAGAGGGCTCGGATTGCTCTCCATTGTGCTGAAGAAGCTAAGAGACCGGTTGACGGAGTCAACACATGGAAAGGGGCTCTTAGTAGAATCAAGTGGGTAATGGACACTGTCAGCCCAATTGCGGAAGTGCGTGTAATACCCATTTCTCCTCTCGTCGACTGAGCCGACTTTCGCTCTCAGCTACACCCGTTTGCAAAAATAGCGTATGGCTTGGTTTTGGCCATCCCCATGGTGCGACTGATTGCGTTATTATTGAAAGAGAAACACTTATGCTATATTTATTCGGGTGCTAGGCACTTCTAGAACAGTATGAACGTGACGACAATGTCCTAGCCCTACTCGAAGCCATGCACGATGCGTTTGACTTCGCTCATCATGAAGACACTTTGAAGTCCATCAAGCCCGACTCCAAGCAGACCAAAATTCTTACTCTCATGCTGCAGGACGTCTGTAATTGCGGTGACTTTATCCAATCGTATGCAACGGACTCGGGATTCTGTAAGCTGTCTTCATCCACTCCATTGGCCGGCGTTAACGCGCGATTTTCAGGGAAGCGGACGTTGAAGAATTTGGGCGGCGGAGCCACCAAAGAAATTGAGGACCTGTCCGCCGCCCTTGTCGAACATAGAAGGGCTTTCTTGGACCAAGCCACCATTTCTACGGAGATAACTGCGTTCCAGATTCTGGACGACGTGGGAATAATTAAAGCCAAAGTCGACTGGATATCTACTCACCTTGAGTGGGTGTCAAGCCAAGTTTCGAACGACAGTACGTAGTCACGATGGCTTGTCGGTTTATGGGTTATAGACCTGATATCCGTCCTAGGACTAGACGCAAAAATCAGCGAAATTCCATATGGAACAGGCTCACGATTCGCACCCGACAAGGGCTGTCTCGCGGGGACGCGTACGGCGTTCCTGGACTTCATTGTCAATTGGGTGAACGATCCCGGTTCGGAGCGTAGTCTCGTTCTCTTTGGGCAAGCAGGCACGGGAAAGTCATCGATTGCGCACGAGATCGCACGTCTCTTCGATAAGTTGCACCGTCTTACGTCATCCTTTATATTTTTGCGGAAGGAGCAATCCAAGCGGGAGGCTTATCACCTGTTCACGACCCTTGCCCGCGATCTTTCCGACCGGTATCCTTCGTTCAAAACTGCGCTGGGAAAGATCGTAAAGGATAACTCCTCTCTTCGAGTTGGAACCCGTGACTACGGCACCCTGTTCGAATCCCTTATCCTGGAACCGCTCAAGGATCTGCACATTGTCGGTCCCATTCTTGTTGTAATCGACGCACTGGACGAGAGTGGTGACGTAGCTGGTGGGAATGGCTTACACACATTTCTTGCTAAAGCCCTCTCTAAACTCCCATCCCAATTCCGTGTATTCATCACCTCTCGACCGGAGCACGACATCGAGTCTGCGTTCGTTGGAGCTCCGTCAGTCCGCATCAAACACATGGACGATCTTGAGCTAGCTGCTAAAACGCACGACGATATTCTCGCCTTTCTTCGGAAGAGTCTCCCTTCGGAGGAATTCAGAAAATATGACAACGCACTGTCCATAAAGGCAGAGGGATTGTTTCAGTGGGCAGCGGTTGCCTGCGGATACATCCTTAAGCCACCCGGTTCCTTTGGTTTTAGCAAGAAAAAGTGCATAGAGCATCTTTTGAGACTCACCGCAGGCCAACATAGGCAAGACCCATTGGACGAGCTATACAAAGAAGTTCTAGAAGGATATTTTATTCACCAAGAAGCACGACTTTTATTCCGCTCTATCGTGGGGCTGCTCATTACTGCATTTGAACCCCTCTCCATCCGTTCCCTGACGACTTTGCGACACTACATTTCCAATGGTGACGACGATCATGATTCTGTTGTTGAAATGCTTCGTCACCTCGGCTCGTTGCTGAGTAATGTCAATTCGGCTGATCAAAATCTTCCCATTATTCCTCTTCATACTTCATTCCGCGATTTCCTCATAAGTGAAGAGAAGAGCGGTGAATTTTGCGTTGGCCTTCATGACGCCCATCGTCAATTGGCCCATTCTTGTCTCGGTCTACTGCTCAACGGCCTCAGATTCAATATCTGCGGTCTCGAATCGTCATATCTTGCCAACAAAGACGTTGAAGACCTCGACTCCCGTGTTTATAAACGCATACCGCCTGCTCTGTTGTATACCTGTCGTTTCTGGGACGATCATTTAAGACATATCAGTTTCGAAATTGTTCTGTATCGAAGACTTCGAACTTTCTTTGAGGAGAAATTTCTCTTTTGGTTGGAAGCTCTCAGCTTGGCGAACGATGTGGGTCTTGCTCCGACAGCGTGCTCGGCTCTGAACATGTGGTTAGTCTCTGGTCAAGGTGTCAGTGTAGTTGTTGATTCGATGTCGAAGGGTGACAACTGATATGATCGCGGCAGGTTTCTCAGACAGAGCTAGAGAAATTCAGGTCGTTCGTCAATGATGCCTCTGTGTTTGTACGGTATTTCGGGAAAGTCATGGCAAAGAGTGCCCCACATGTCTATCTTTCTGCCCTACCATTTGCGCCGACTCGTTCTCTAGTCTCTGCACATTATTCCGGCTCATTTCCTCAAATGTTACGCGTTGAACGTGGGAGATTATCTCATTGGCCATCATCAGAGTTAGTAATTTCAAAAGTTGGGGACAAGGTCAATTCCATTGCACTCTCACCAGATGGTCGACGTATCGTCTCAGGCTCTTCCGATCGAAAAATTCGCGTGTGGAACGCCACCACGGGAGAGACGGAGGCAAGCCCATTTACTGGGCACAGAGACTCGATCATGTCTGTGGGATTCTCGCCAGATGGCCAGCGCATCGTCTCAGGCTCGGAGGATAAAACAATTCGTGTGTGGAACATGACTACGGGAGAGACAGAGGCGGGTCCATTTACAGGACACACATCTTCGGTCCTTTCTGTGGCATTCTCGCCAGATGGCAGGCGCATTGTCTCAGGCTCTTTGGATCAAACAATTCGTGTGTGGAATGCCACTACTGGAGAGAAGGTGGCAGGTCCATTTACTGGACACATTTATTCAGTCTTGTCTGTGGCATTTTCGCCAGATGGTCGACGCATCGTCTCAGGCTCAGGGGATACAACAATTCGTGTGTGGAACGCTACTACGGGAGAGACAGAGGCGGGCCCATTTACCGGACACACGTGGTCGGTTTGGTGTGTGGCATTCTCGCCAGATGGCCAACGCATCGTCTCAGGCTCTTTCGATAAAGTATTTCGTGTGTGGAATGCAACTACGGGAGAGACAGAGGCGGGCCCGTTTACTGTACCCTCATTTTGGTTCAGATCTATAGCATTCTCGCCAGATGGCCAGCGCATCGTCTCAGGCTCAGATAATGGAGCAATTCGTGTGTTGAATATCACAACGGGAGAGACGGAGGCAGGCCCATTTACCGAACACGAGGGTTCAGTCTGGTCAGTGGCATTCTCACCAGATGGCCAGCGCGTCATTTCAGGCTCACGTGACGGAACCATTCGTGTGTGGAACACCTTTACGAGAGAGACTGTGGCAGGCCCATCTACAGGACACAGGACTTCAGTCTTATCTGCGGAGTTCTCTCCAGATGGCCAGCGCATTGTCTCAGGCTCTTCTGATAGAGAAATTCGTGTGTGGAACGCTACTACTGGAGAGATAGAAGCGGGTCCATTTATTGGACACACGTCTTTGATCACATCTGTGGCATTCTCACCAGACGGCCAGCGCGTCGTCTCAGGCTCACATGATCAAACAGTTCGTGTGTGGAACGCCACTACGGGAGAGACAGAGGCAGGCCCATTTACTGGACACGTAAATTCAGTCGTGTCTGTGGCATTCTCTCCAGATGGTCGGCGCATTATCTCAGGCTCGAACAATGGAACAATTTGTATATGGAACGCCACTACGGGAGAGATGGAGGCAGGCCCATCTACTGGACAAACGTTTTGCATCACGTCTGTGGCATTCTCTCCAGACGGCCAGTGTATCGTCTCAGGCCCATCCGACCGGGAAATTCATGTGTGGAACCCCACTACAGGAGAGACAGTGGCAGGCCCGTTTAATGGGCACACGTCTAGGGTCGCGTCTGTGGCACTCTCGCCAGATTGCCAGCGCGTCGTCTCAGGTTCGCACAATGGAACAATTCGTATGTGGAACACCAATGCAGGAGGGACAGAGGCGGCCTTATTTGCTGGACACACGGATGCAATCTGGGCTGTGGCATTCTCGCCAGATGGCCAGCGCATCGTTTCAGGCTCGGAGGATCGAACAATTTGTGTGTGGAGTGTCACTACGGGAAAGATAGAAGCAGGCCCATTTACTGGTCATATGAGTCCGGTCCATTCTGTGGCATTCTCGCCAGACGGCCAGCGCGTCGTCTCAGGCTCTGCCGATCGAACAATTCGTGTGTGGAACGTCGCGAAGGGAGACACAGCAGCAGGCCCATTCATTGCACACATGGATCCGGTCGAGTCTGCGGCATTCTCGCCAGATGGTCAGTGTATTGTCTCATTAGGAAATGGATCAGTTCATATGCTGAATGTTACGACAGGAAATACGGAAAACGCAAAACACGTCGACTTCACGGACCGCTCCATGATCAACGATGAGGGGTGGATATGTGGTAATAAAGGTGAACTCCTAATGTGGATCCCGCCACCGCATAGGGGACACCTACACCGCCCAAGTAATATCTGGATTGCCGGCGAATATGAAACTCGCATGGATCTTTCTACTTTTGTACACGGGCCGAGTTGGACCACCTGTATTAATACTTAGATAGAACCGCTACGGTTTTTCTTAGTGAAATGTGATATTCTAGATGAGCTCATTAAGGCAGTACACGCTGAAAACTGAGTCAGTCACTCGCCAGCTGGGCTGGCTCGGTCCCCTTAAAAAAGAACGCAAATTGTAGGCGATGAAGCCCCGTTACCAGTGAACGAGGCGTACGAGTGCGGACTGCGGGATGCGAAGGCCATTTGTCAATAAAGACAAATACCGGCGTAACGGCAATTAACGAGAGAAAAAGACCTTGATATTCTGTCATTTTTCTCTTTTACTTTTTGCGTTGATCATAGACCTGCCCTATTAGGAGGCCCGGGTGGACGGGGCGAGATAAATTCGAAACGAGGGAGTCGATAGGTGAGGAGAATGGCGAGTTTATGGCCGCGGGCACGCCAACTGAACGAGGCGGAAGCGGTTAGAGAGTGGAGAGGAACTTGCTGAGCAAGAAACTGCGAGTGAAGAGGTAAATACAGGCAAGGCGAAGAAGAGAAAGCTAAAGTAGAGTCCACGACGTCCAAATCACCACTAGATGGCGTGCCTTTGGCAGTGGCAGATATTACGGTATCTAGGCTCGAGTCATTCACGGGCGCTACTTACCCCCACTTATAAGGCCGACCTAGGTTGGAATGTCAGCGACAACTCCGTGCGCTCCCACCACATGGCCTACTGCGATCGCTGCGAGCGGTCGTTTCCCCATGACGGGGCTTATGAGCAACACAGGTCCGACTCAAATGCTCATTGGCTATGCGATAGCTGCGATACCGACTTTGCGAGCGAGGAGAGCCTCGTCCAGCATTATGGGAACAGCCCGAAACACCACTACTGCAAGGAGTGCGAACGGCACTTTGATTCCGAAAAGTCGAAGATGCAGCATATGGAGGCCAAGCACTGGTATTGTGAGACACACAATAGGGTAAGGATCGAAGCTCACGACGACAATAATCCCGTAGCACTCAGTCTGGGGCGTGTAGATCTTCGATTCCGAGCGCAGCCTCGAATCGCACTACAGAGCGAGTGGTGATCACGTCTATTGCGCAGAATGCAAGATAAACTTTGACGACGACGACGAATGGTGGGGCCATCTCGAGGAAGAGCATCACGCATGTGCTCCGTGCCGCAAGGTAGGAGCCCTACTACCTACTCATGCTAACAGCGCATCCGAATCTGATGGCTTTAAAACAGCGGTTCGGCGCGAGAAAGCAACTCGAGCAGCATGACCGAGACGTGCACCACGTCTGCACGGAATGCGGCCGCTTCTTCCGCAACGCGCACGACGCCCGGCAGCACGCCAACTCGGGCGTGCACCAGGCATCGCCAACACTGCGCTGTCCGGGTGCGGGCTGCGGGCGGACGTTCGTCTCGCCGTCCGCGCTGGCGGGGCACTTTGAGTCGGGGACGTGCGCGTCGTGCATGACGCGGGACCAGCTCGACCGCCTCGTCGTGCGCGCCGACCGCAAGAACTACGTGACGCAGAGGTGGGCGACGGAGCGCATGTGGAACGGTGCGGGGTACGAGTGCCCCCTGTGCGACGACGCGTCCTTCGAGAGGCCCGAGCAACTCAGCCAGCACCTGCAGAGCCCACGGCATGCGCACGCAGACAACATGTATAGGTGCCCCAAGCCGGACTGCGGGAGCGAGTTTGCGACGCTCAGCGCGCTGTGTGGGCACGTGGAGAGTGGGTCGTGTGGGGCAGGGTCGTTCCGCCGTGTGCAAAAGGCAATGAACAGCTGGACGAGACTTCAGGTGTAGGTGGCAATTGCCGAATCAACAAAACCTTGTATAATATTTTGGAATTTCTGGACAAACTTTTTAGTTATGTTACTGTAAGTTACTCGATTTGCCCGTAAGTAAGACCCTCGGAGGACTCCGCTGCAAATCTCCCCCATCCTTTCTCCCATCTCGTCAAAACAGGTTTTCAGGCAACTACGTGCCCTTATCGCTACCTCTCTCAATCTCCAATACTGCATCGAGCTCGCAGCAGAGGGGTTCATTGATGGGTTGTCTGGTGGACTAGCGTCGACTGCGGCGGTGCGGACCTCGTCGTGCGTTTATTCAGTCCCACCTTGCATCCCCTCTTACGGTTCACCCCTGTTACCAGTTATTCAAGAGGACCTGCCAGAGCGCATCTAGGACTTTTCATTCCTCTCCCCGCGAGCGTACGTAGTCACGACGCTCAAAGATGGCGGCGGGATCCGGATCTCCCTCTTTGCCCAGGCGTCCAATGCACGTCCTGACGCTACACCTTCCCACGACACACCCGAATCGCGCGCTGTTCGAGTTCATGACGACAACGGGCCCCCCCTCGCGCGTCCGCGCGAACGGCACGCGTCCATGTCTTCACGTTATACCATGGCCCAGGCTCACGCCAGGGGTGATGGTGGCCGGCGTGCTTCGTCATGCACGACTGGACGCTTGATGTACTACGTGGAGTCGTCCGGGAGGACGGCGCTGGCGTGGTGGACGTGCCATGGGAGTAATGGGGTCCAGCGGGGATGCGCTCCTTCGTGGTTGCCATGGAGTTCCGGTGGCTCCGGTGAGTGGGTGAGTGGGGAGCCGGTTGAGAGCTCGCGGCTGTGTGAGAGCCGTCATTTTTCCCTGATGGTGTCCTCGGGAACACCGGCCACCGGAGGACTAGACAATGTAGTTTGTGTGGCCGTAGGGGTGACGGTAAAAGGTCCATGAGGAGAGATGGGAGGCCGAGGCGGGCTCGATGAGGGGGGGAAACGGGGAAAGGAACACGGATGAGAGACGGTGATCGAAGGATGTGAGTCAGAGGTAGGGTCGGTGTTGGAGCTCCATAGTTGGCATAGGCACGTAGAAGGGGAGATATATGCGTCCTAGGAGCGTAGCGCACCAGTTAAGCGAACAAGGGTAGGACATAGTCACCCGTCCTTGAGTAATCCAACCACTTTCGCTATCCTTTCAGCGCACGACATTTTTTCAGGGAGGTTGCTAGGTGAGATCAAACAAAGACCCAGAGCTACTCAAAACATGTCTATTGGAGTTACAGAACAAGCCAACGCAGTACCACTCGACCAACTCCTCCCATCGCGCACTGGAATGGCCCATTTTGCTGCCCATCTATGCTGAGTGGCCCAAAGCTAGAACTGAACGCTGTAGAGGACCAAACAAAGACTCCAGAAGGTTGCTTACTTGACCCAGCGCCAACAAAAGCATGGAAATCCGCAGCAAGAGCTGTCTCAAGTCCGGAAGTTGAAGACGGTGCAAAAAATAAAATTTCATCTCAAAAGCCAGAGGATTTCCGCTTGGGAGTAGCGTGCCGGGGTTTAGATCTTTAGAAGCCGCAGATACCAAGATATCTGCAGCAGATCGAGGCAAGATGCCAAAAGCCAGATTGGTGAGGGCGTTTACTTTAGGGCAGGTCAGAATTGGCTCGTAATATATCGATAACCTCTCACTCTCATAACCTATAACACAGGAGATGTATCAAGAGGTAGACCTTCTGTGCTATGGGTTATGACTGTATTCATTTCCTTTTTCCATCTACTCAACTCTTCGCTAGCTGTTCAGTATACCCGGGACATCATACACCCTGCCACGTTGACTCCACATGCCACCCTCCAGTCCCCTTTCCTCTCTGCGTCACACCGAATCCTTCACTTGAGAGCAAGGTAGTGACTCTCAAAGACATTAAATAGTCGTTTGTCGTTCGGCCCAAGAAAAAGTAAGACTTGATTGCCCGAGTCAGGAGTACGGTTTCGTGGGGCCAACAAGGTGCAGGCAACCCTCTATCTCAGGTATACGGCCGGGCTAATGACCAATTAATAGTACACCTTTCCGATAGAAGCCTACAACAATAGATCAGTGTTTCTCGAGCATGCGAGGAACATTGGCAGAGCTTACCGAAATCAGACCCTAGAATTGATTTCTATATGCCAACTCCTCTCTCGAATTGCCCCATCAAAGCTTGCACACGAAGACGCCCCAGCTGAGAAGGTAGCACGCAGTTTGTCTTCCCGTCTCTGACATTTTCCTGTAGAATACTTCGGGTATGTGAACTCTCATTGCGTTCCACTGTCGATTCGGGCACGGAAGTGACTGATGAAACGAACGCACGATTCGAAGAAGCAACACAGATATTGAGTGACTACTCAGAGAGAAGGCATCGCTTGTGAGCAATAGTACCAGTGATACTTATGTCCTACAATGATTCCTATTCTGAAAAGACCTCCCGGTCACCGTCTATTCGAAAATGGAAATAGCATGACGGAAAGATAGCCACTGACTATTTGTTGCAAACCGTTGTCCCCATCTTCGAACAAGGAAACTCTTGATTTATTACCAGACTGTTCATGTGCGACGGGGCGGATGTGGTGATGTCCATTATTGTTAACCGACCGGAGGTGAGCAACTTGAACCATCCGTCCTTCACGCAAACGCACAATAATGCACGTGTAACTTCTCGGGGCGATGACTGCAATACTTCGGCAATTTATCAAGGGACACAGTTTCCCGAAGCGCCACAAGTAGCTACTCGAGATGAGGGACACTCTTCGTCGCATCGACGACACGAGAAAGTGAAGTCCTACGTTTTCCGCTGTTCCTGAGCAGAACTCCGGCTCCGGGCTTGGGTCGGGCAGCGTAGACATCCGCGACGCCGATCCAGAGCTCGCAAATCCCCGCGGCGCGAACATCTTCCCCACTATCAGATGCTGCCACAGCCACGCCGCGCTCAGCGTGCTCCCAAACAGCAGGGCACCGCGCCTGGCTCGTCATGAGGCTTGCTGGAGGGCGTGGCGGTGACTCCAGACGCCGAGGAGGGACGCCGGGGTGGGCCCGCAAGATGACGAGGAGCGGTGTGAGCAGGGATGATGTGGTGGAGGTAAGCCTGACGACGACGCCGGGGCACCGCCGTCGCGCCCGCATGGCCCCCAAATCACCTTAATATAGTATGTCACTCTCACATATGCATATGTTTGTTTTTCCAAGAATAAATCGTATTGTGAAACCGGTAAAAGCACATAGGTATACCATACCTACAAATAGGACGCGGCATACAGTATGTGAGTACACGAGTGGAAAGATGAGTTATGATATACTTTAGGCTTAACTTTACGAGTAACCTCCTCGATCAAAACAATCATGCGGCCGGGCTAAAAGACGATGTAGAGCTCGATCGTAGAGCCGGCAGGAGGTGTGTGGCCACTGGCCAGGCTCTCCAGTGGGCAAGGGCATTTATTGACTACCATTTCCGGCCATTAAGTAATCGTGTCCAAACTTTTTTTTTCGTGGGTCCCGCCACTTGCTTCTGGCGATAAATGACCGGACTCCCCGTAGTGTCACGAACACTCTGCAAGACTGATGTCAGCAGTCGCTAGCCCAATGATCAGGCCTATCAGGACTCGGAACGGGATCTTTGGGGGTAGAAGAGCGACCTGTTTCGTACCAGAGTTCGGGAAGGCATGAGTTACTGATCCCGCTAAACTATGAAAGGAGCTGACTATTGTTCGTGCCTTCGAGCTGTCAATATTGATTTGCTTGGTGTGCTTATCTGACCTTCATTTCGATGGGGCTAAATTGCTTCCAGCTGCAACTGAAATGGTATTGGGGCAGAATTGGTGGTATCTTGATGTAGAGCGATGTAAACATTGCGAATCAATCCATTTGGAACATTTCCACCACTCTACATCAAGATACCAATTTCCCCCCAACATGTCTCGTCCCCATCCAGATGATATACGACTAACTCACCTTCTTTTTTTCCTGCCATTCCTCTCTTTCTTTTCCGTTCTATCGAATGCGTTGGGCGGCTTCGTGTCAGACCAAGCCTTCCTGCGCAATGTCCTTATGGGCGTCACCCTCAATCCACTTAATGCTTTCACACTGATGGCTCATGCTCTGTCATATTTACACACCCAGTTGCTCACCTTGATCGCCACTCTTCTCCGTTTTGATCAGGAACAGGTCATTAGTTGAGTCTTCCTGCTTTCTAGTTCATTCGCCGAATTCAACACTCACCAGGGCGCCGAACTGATCGATCTCGCTGGATCTGATCTCCACGTTGGCTATTCCTCCTATTGCACACTTTGGCGTCTAACATCACTCTCCGAGCCCTAACTCCAATTCGACAAGTCGAAACCTCTTTTTCAAATAGCTTTCGGACGAGTCAGGGTACTGCCGCGCCATATAATGGACTTTACTGAACGCGCGCCTGCACGAAATTAAGCGCATTTCTATGACTTCTTATTCCCCCAAAATCAACCGCCTAGTTACAGTTCGTCTCAGGTAGGTGTGGCTACTTGGCTAGATGCGTTTCCATTTCCCAACACTAGAAAAACAGCTCGCGCTAGCTATTAACAGAGCCCGCCGACGCAACAGCCACAGACAAGCTCAAGGCGCTCCGTTTTACCAGCGGGAGCGGGAAATGGCCCAACAGGCACAACCGTCACACAGTGCAAGCCCATCTTCGTTCGCAACGCGAGGCAATCCTACGACTGTGCGGGACGTGTACCAATAGACGGCTTTGGGCGGTGAGCCACCTGTAACCCAAACAGGTTTCTGGGACACTGGGAATAAGAACGGGCCAACTCGCTGGCTTGACCGTGGTATATGTTCAGTTTCAATACGGGTCAGCCTAGTGACGTTATGGACGACTTTACGTTTAACTCAATTGAACTTGCTCGGACCGACTCGGATGAAAGCGACTTGTGGGTGCAGACCATGATGTTGCCAGACTGCGTTCTCCTGTCTAATTTCCCCTCGTTCTCGTCTTGGTTCCGCTCATCTAATCATCTCTGTGCATTCTGCAGATTCTCGTGGTCAACAGACGAGAATTACGCCTTACCTGGCAACGACATGGCCGCCGATGGTCACTAGAACTCTATGCGTCCTCGTTGGAGGCGCTGTGCGAATATAACGACCACCTGATACGGCACGCTTCTGCTCTCACTCCCCACATGATATTTAATGATATTGTTCCGAATGCGTCCCTGTCCGTCTATCCCTGCCTCCCTGAATTTCTTGTCTTCGCACCGACCCCCCGTTCATCTGCAATGTACCATATATCTGGCTGGTCCCGTACGCCCCAAATAGAGCCCCGTCTTTCTGACTTCTTTCTCTCCAATCTTTCCCACAGGGATCACGCACACAATTCTCGCTTTTTCCTATGTTGTGTGTATTCATTTCCCGTCCAAGTACGTGCATCGAGAGTCACTGTATGCCCCTTCCTTGCCATACACATGTTTGACGCACCTGCTACAAGCTTTCCCTTCATTGTTTACTTTTCGTTCTAACTGGCCTTCACACAAATAGTTGTTAGTAAGTCCCAGCTTTAGAAAATATGTTGAGATCGTTGTCCCTCGTAAGTATGCGAAGGTTTTCGCATATGCGAACTTTGAGTTCATCGCGGGACGGTGTTTGTACATGACGAGCGAGTGCGATGATGCCGATTGTATGATAGACCAACTGGAGGTAATGCGATGGTCCATCCCTCATGCGAACACATCAAATTAAAAGTTGCGCATGTAATATTTCGGGGCAAAAAATGGATAATTAGTACTATGGCCAGTTCACATACAGAAGCAAACAGTCACTCGAAAATCATTCGAGATAGAGGGCAGAACGCTAAATTTAGTCTCATCAACAACACGAGAGAGGAGTCCTACGTTTTCCGCTACTCCCGCGAGCAGAACTCCGGCACAGGCTTGGGTTGGGCAGCGAGAACATGCGCGCGACGCCGGCCTAGAGCCCGCACGGCACCGCGGCGCGAACACTTTCACAAACACCAGGTGTCGCCACAGCCACGTGGCGCACAGAACGCCCCCGAGCAGCAGCGCGCCACCCCTGGTTCATCATTACGACCCGTGTTGAGGCCTGCCGGAAGGTACGTAGGGCGCAGCAGCGACGAGGGGTGCGAGGTTCCAAAATCCGAGAAGGGGCGCCGCGGCGGGTCCGGAGGTGTCGAAGACGATGAACAGAGAGTGCTCCGGCGATCTGCAGCGCGCCGGGCCTAGCTCGTCATCACGGCCTGTCCCTGCACGTGCTGAGGCCCGCCGGAGGGCGCGGCCGTGACGAGGTGTGCGAAGTACCAGATGCCGAGGAGGGGAGTGGGCCCGAAGGTTGTTGAAGATGACAGGGATTGGAGTGCGAGTGGTATGATACGAGAGCACGGACGCGCTCTTCCACTGCACGCCCGTAAACGTGGCCTGGTGCCCGCTCACGAAGGACGTTCGACGCGCCAGCAGTGTGAGAGGCACGATCCCGTCGCGCCCGCCTGGTCTTGTCGCTGCTGGAGTCGCACCGGCTTGGTCATCCCCGTGCATCGCTGGGAGCATCTACGAGTTCGATGAGTGCGGCGATCGCGAGGGCGAGGCGATTTGTGCGGTGGGCTGCGCGGCGTGCCACCAATCTGGTCTATGGGGAGTGACATGTACGAGGGCATGCAGGACGCAGAAAAGCACGCAAATTTGCGGCTCGGTCGTTTCGGGTTACACACGTAAAACTTGCAGTACCATGATGATACCTTATCTGTTGTTCCCAGTCTGGACAACCAAACCTTGACACCCGTGGGATTATTTGGAACGCCACGGCGTGGTGTCGTGCGAACACCAATGCGGACACCGCGTCGTTACCCAGGATCCCACAGACCCAAACACAACTACGCTCAAACTAACCTCCGTAACACTCTTCTATCCATTATGGCCTTTGCACAAGACGTTGACTCGGAACACCAGCAGATGTCCTTGGATTCGTGCGTGATGGCCCATTGATTCGTCACTTTCTTTGATCGTGATCCACTACCCCAGACCAGGTCCTTCAACATCGCAAAACTCAGGGAGAGGGTGTGCCGATCCCTTCCTTTGTGTAGCGATGTTCACTCAAGATCCGTTATTTGATAGCACTCAAATCGTTGGGCCCCATGGAAGCCTATCCCAGCTAGGTGTTGGCGTGACTGGTATGCACTTAGTTCATAACTCGTTGATGCCTTGATAATTGTTTATTCTCTTTGTTAGTCCTCCGAGCACTAAATATCCCCCATATCAAGAGACCGTTTGGCTGGAAGAGGCGGTTCTTTGTCACTGTTACCAATCTCTTGATAACGAAGAAGACGGAGAGCGTTCAGATTGACGGACAGACTGTACAGTGGAACCAGACGCTTGGCGACTTGTAGGACCTTTCTTTTTGGATCTTACTTTTGGGCTAAAAGTTTAGTTCAGTCCTACGCAACGGTCTTCGCATCTTACACTAGGTCTTCATGAGAAGCGGCTCACACGCCGCGATGTCGTTATCGGATCGATTGAGATACCAATACCTGTCGCCTCCCAAAGTGGTCCGTCTTTGTTTAGATTTCTCGTTCGTTCAACTAACTGAACTGAACATCTCGCGCGTAGATGTTTCGTTCATTCTCAAAAATGGCGATGGGGATGCTGGATGGTCGACCCGCCCCGTCACGCTCTACTTGACGATCACTGTGTCAACGAATGTGCCTCCTCCGGTCGTTCCCAGCGACCTCCCTGAAATACCGACTAAAGGAGACGACACTCCCGTAGAAGAAGCTACTAGACCCTTTATGGCACCAGACCACGGGGGACCCGTTCAATCCACCGCCCCTGAACCTCATTCACCCTCGCCAGATCTACTTTCCGTCGAGACTAGGACTCCTAAGTCAGATGGCCAAGTAGTGATGTCGCCTACCGGAAAGGCTCATGCTGCTCTCCTTCGTGCCGACGAAGCTACAAAGCCGATTGACGGAACCAATACATGGGAGGTGGCTATTGGTAGAATCAAGCGGGTGATGGACACTGTTAGCCCAATTGCGGAAGTGCGTGCAATATCCATTTATTCTCTTCTCGGTTGAACCGACTCTCGCTGTCAGCTCCACCCGCTTGCAAAGATGGCATATGGATTAATTTCAGCCATACCCAAGGTACATCCGGTCGTGTTATTTTCGGAAGGGAATTACTCATGTTTATTCGGGTGCCAGGCGCTCTTAGAACAATATCAACAGGACGACAATGTCCTAACGCTACTCAAAGCCATGCGCGACGCGTTTGATTTGGCGGACCACGAAGACATTTTGAAATCCATCGAGCCCGACTCCAAGCAGGCTCAAATTCTTACTCTCATGCTGCAGGACATCTGTAATTGCGGTGACTTTATCCAATCGTATACAAAGGACTCAGGATTCTGTAAGCTGTCTTCATATACTCCTTTGGCTGGCGTTAACGTGCAGTTTTCAGGGAAGCGGACGTTGAAGAATGTGGGCGGTAGAGTCAGCAATGAAATTGAGGAGCTGTCCGCCGCCCTTGTCGGACATCGAGGGGCTTTCTTGGATCACGCCACCATCAACACGGAGATAACTGCGTTCCAGATTCGGGACGGCGTGGGAATAATTTCAGCCAAGGTCGACCGGATATCCACTCACCTTGAGTGGGTGTCAAGCCAAATTTCAGACAACCGTACGTAGTTCCGATGGCTTGTCGGTTTTATGAGCCATCGACCTGATGTTCGGCCTAGAATTAGACGCAAAAATCAGCGAAATTCCATATGGGACGGGCTCACGATTCTCACCAGACAAGGGCTGTCTTACGGGAACGCGCACGGCCTTCCTAGACTTCATTGTCAATTGGGTGGACGATCCCGCTTCGGAGCGTGGTCTCATTCTCTTCGGGCAAGCGGGCACGGGAAAGTCATCGATTGCGCATGAGATCGCACGTCTCTTCGATAAAATGCACCGTCTTACGTCATCATTTATATTTTTGCGCAAGGAGCAATCCAAGCGGGAGGCTTATCACCTCTTTACGACTCTTGCCCGCGATCTTTCCGACAGGTATCCTTCATTCAAAACAGCGCTGGGAAGGATCGTAAAGGATAACTCCTCTCTTCGGGCTGGAACTCGTGACTATGGTACCCTGTTTCAATCCCTTATCCTGGATCCACTTAAGGATCTGCGCATTGTTGGCCCGATTCTTGTTGTGATCGACGCATTGGACGAGAGTGGGGATGTAACTGGTGGAAACTGTTTACACAAATTTCTTGCTAGAAACCTCTCTCGACTGCCGCCGAACTTCCGTGTGCTTATCACCTCGCGACCCGAACACGACATCAAATCTGCTTTTGGTGAAGCTCCATCGGTCCGCATTAAATCCATGGACGATCTGGAGCTGGCTGCTACAACGCATGACGATATCCTCACCTTTCTTCGGACGAAGCTCGATTCTGACGAGTTGAATATGTATTGCGATGCGCTGGCAACAAAGGCGGAGGGATTGTTTCAGTGGGCAGCGGTTGCCTGCGGTTACATCCTAGAATCTCTCGAATTCTTTGATTTTAGCAAGACCAAATGCATAAAGCACCTTTTGAAACCCGTGGCGGATGACCGTAGACCAGATCCGTTGGATGAGTTATACGAAGAAGTTCTTAAAGGATATTTCAGAAATCGAGCAGCTCAGCGTCTATTCCGGTCTGTCATAGGACAACTCATTGTCGCATTTGAACCACTCTCCATCCGATCCCTCATTGCTCTACGTCAGCACGCCCCCATTGATGCCGACTCTGATGCCGAATCCGTTCGCGGAATGCTTAGTCGCCTAAGTTCGTTGCTGAGTAATGTGAATTCATCTGATCAAAACCTTCCCGTCGTTCCACTCCACACATCATTCCGCGATTTCCTGATAAATGAAGAGAAGAGTGGCGACTTTTACATTGACCTTCGGGATTCTCATCGTCATATGGTCCATTCCTGTCTTGGTTTAGTGCGCCACGAGCTTAAGTTTAACATCTGCAAACTCGAATCATCTTATGTCGCCAACGACGATATTCTAGACCTTGAATCGCGCATTGCTGAGCACATACCACCTTCTTTGTTATATGCCTGTCATTTCTGGGACGATCATTTAGAAAATATCAACTTCGAAACAGATCTGTTTGGAAGACTTCAAACTTTCTTTGAGGAGAAATTTCTCTTTTGGTTGGAGGCCCTTAGCTTGACGGGCGATATGAGTCTTGGTTCGGCCGCGTGTTCGGTTCTGAATGTGTGGTTAGCCTCCGGTCAAAGTGTGAGTATAATTGTTGATTTGATAAGGAAGGCGAACAACTAATAGCTACGATCGCAACAGGTTTCTCAGATAGAGCTAGAGACTCAGAAAAAGCTAGAGAAATTCAGGTCGTTCGTCAATGATGCCTATGTGTTTGTACGGTACTTCGGGAAGATGATGGCAAAGAGTGCTCCACATGTCTATCTTTCTGCTCTACCATTTGCGCCGACTTGTTCTCTTGTCTCTAACCATTATTCCAGCTTATTTCCTCGAACCTTACGCGTAGAACGTGGCCGATTATCTCACTGGCCATCATCGGAGTTAGAAATCTTTAACGATGGGCGTAATATCCATTGCATTGCACTCTCACTAGATGGCCAGCGCATCGTCTCAGGCTCTTACGATGGATCAATTCGTGTGTGGGACGCTACTACGGGAGAGACAGAGGCAGGCAGATTTACTGGGCACGCGGATTCAGTCTGGTCTGTGGCATTCTCACCAGATGGCCAGCGCATCGTCTCAAGCTCTTTCGATGGAACAATTTGTGTGTGGAACACCGCTACAGGAGAGACCGAGACAGGCTTATTTACCGGAAATATGTCCTCGGTCTTGTCTGTAGCATTCTCGCCAGATGGCCAGCACATCGTTTCAGGCTCACTCGATGGGACAATTTATGTGTGGAACGCCACTACGGGTGGGACAGAGGCAGGCCCATTTCATGGACACACCTCTTCGGTCTTGTCTGTGGCATTCTTTCCAGATGGCCGGCGCATCGTCTCAGGCTCGAGCGATGGGACAATTCGCGTGTGGAACGCCACTACAGGAGACACAGAGGCAGGTCTATTTATTGCGCGCAAACATTCAGTCGATTCTGTGGCAATCTCGCCAGATAGCCAGCGCATCGCCTCATACTCGAGAGATCACACAATTCGTGTGTGGAACGCTACTACGGAAGAGATAGAAGCAGGCCCATTTACTAGAAGAAGAGACTGGAAATGGGATAGCTCTATGGCATTCTCGCCAGATGGCCAGCGCATCGTCTCAGGCTTGCTCAATGGCGGAATTTGTGTGTGGAACGCCACTACGGGAGAGGCGGTGGCAGGCCCATTTGCTGGAGACTATTCAAACCCGAACACCATAAATTGGATCAATTCAGTAATATTCTCGCCAGATGGCCAGCGCATTGTCTCAAGCTCGATGGATGGAAAAATTCGTGTGTGGAACGTCACGACCGGGGAGATAGAGGCAGGCCCATTTGCTGGACACGCGAATTGGGTCAGGTCTGTGGCATTCTCACCAGATGGCCAGCGCATCGTCTCAGGCTCGAGCGACGGAAGAGCTCGTATATGGAACGCCACTACGGGAGAGAAGGTGTCAGGCCCATTTGCTATCCACAAGTCTTCGGTCGAGTCTGTGGCATTCTCGCCAGATGGCCAGCGCGTCGTCTCGGGCTCGCTCGATAAAACAATTCGTGTGTGGAACGCCACTACGGGAGAGAAAGAGGCGGGCCCATTCACCGGACACACAGATTCGGTTACGTCTGTGGCACTCTCGCCAGATGGCCAACGCATTGTCTCGAGCTCGGACGATCGAACAATTTATGTGTGGAACGCCACCACGGGAGAGAAAGTGGCAGGCTCATTTACCATCCAAGAGTCTTCGGTCAGGTCTGTGGCATTCTCGCCAGATGGCCTGCGTATCGTCTCAGGCTCGAACGATGGAACAATTCGTGTGCGGAACGCTACCACTGGAGAGAAAGGGGCATGCCCATTTATTCATGCGGGTCGTGACACGTCTGTGGCACTCTCACCAGATGGCCAACGCCTCGCCTCAAGCTCGGACGATCGAATAATCTATGTGTGGAATCCCTCTACGGAAGAGACAGAGGCAGACCCATATACCAAATACGAGGCTTATGTCTCGTCTGTGGCATTCTCACTAGATGGCCGGCGCATCGTCTCAAGCTCGGAGTCTGGAACAATCTATGTGTGGAATGCCACTACGGGAGAGAAAGAGGCAGGCCCATTTACCGGACACAAGAAGGATATCTCGTCTGTGGCATTCTCACCAGATGGCCGGCGCATCGTCTCAGGCTCGGACGATGGAAGAATTTGTGTGTGGAACGCTTCGGGAGAGACAGGGGCACACCCATTTACTACTCACATGTCTTCAGTCGAGTCTGTGGCATTCTCGCCAGATGGCCAGCACGTCGTCTCAAGCTCGCGCCATGGAGGAATTTGTGTGTGGAACGCCACTACGGGAGTGGCAGAGGCAGCTTTATCTATTGGACCCACGAATTTGGTCTCGAATGTGGCATTCTCGCCAGATGGACAGTACATCGTCTCAGGCTCGGACCAGGGAATAATTTATGTGTGGAACACCACTGCCGGAGACATGGACTCACGCCCGTTTACTGGAAACACGTCTTGGCTCATATCTGTGGCATTCTCGCCTGATGGCCAGCACATCTTCTCATACTCGTACGATGGAGGAATTCGTGTGTGGAACGCCACCACGGGAGAGATAGAGGCAACCTCATTTATTCGACACACAGATTCGGTCTGGTTTGTGGCGTTCTCGCCAGACGGCAAGCGCATCGTCTCCGAGTCGTCCTCTGGCATTGGGGTAATTTGTGTGTGGAGCGTCACGACGGGAGAGCTAGAGGTCCGCCCATTATCTGGACACTCGAAATCGGTCACGTCTGTGGCGTTCTCGCCAGATGGCCGGCGTATTGTCTCAGGCTCGCACGATGAAACAATTCGTGTGTGGAACGCCACCACTGGAGAGAAAGAGGCAGGCCCATTTACTGGTCACGCGGATTCTGTCCGGTCTGTGGCATTCTCGCCAGATGGCCAGCGTATTGTCTCAGGTTCGGACGATGGAACAATTCGTGTGTGGAACGCCACCACGGGAGAGACAGAGGCAGGTCCATTTACTGGACATGCGGGTGGGATTGGGTCTGTGTCATTCTCGCCAGATGGCCAGGGCATCGTCTCAGGCTCGAAAGATGCAACAGTTCGTGTGTGGAACGTCACGAAGGGAGAGAAATCAGCAAGTCCATCTATTGGAGACACGGATTCGGTCGGGTCGGCGTCCCTCTCGCCAGATGGTCAGTGCATTGTCTCATTAGGACATGAGTCAATTCATATGTTGAACGCTACGACAGGAAATACAGAAACTACAAGACACGTCAACTTCACTGACCAATCCGTGATCAACGAGGAGGGGTGGATATGTGGTGATGAAGGTGAACTCCTAATATGGATCCCGCCGCCTCATAGGGAACATCTTCACCGCCCAAGTAATATCTGGGTTGCCGGCGAACATGAAACTCTCATGGATCTTTCTACTTTCGTACATGGGCAGAGTTGGACTACCTGTATTGACACCTAGATAGAACCTCTACAGAAATCCGTGATTTTTCCTCAAGTGGTCTGAAGTGTAATGTGATAGTATTCTAGATAGGAGCCCATTGATGCAGTACATGTTGTTAGCCACTCAGGCCGGTGACCGTCTGCGTATGAAGGCTGTGACCTGCGATACACTTATCAACTTGTTGTTGAAACGGTGTTTCCCCAAGCTCTGCCATAACTCTACTCTTCGATAGGCTGGTTACGAGCCTAGTACTTCTCTCAAATGAACTACTCACGAGCAGTCCGGACCTCACTCTCCAGTGTATGTTCGCTAATTTTTTGGACTGCAATCACCCCCGCGTCGATGTGGACTACCCAGAGGATCTTCAGATCTGGTAGGTCGGTACTTTGGGGCTGTCGTAGATTTCCGGCTGGGGAATTCTCACTGCCTGAAGCCTAAGATGCCGATGACATATAATATACTATACTTGGCGGGCCTGCACCTCTGGGCATATATGGTACATAGTTATGAGGGAAAAAAAGCGATCGTGCGTATAACAAAAATGTCTTCGTCATTGAGTGACTGTCTCTAATACCTACCACCTACACCACGGCATTATGGCGCTCCACCCGGACCGTCTCGGTCCATTAAAAAAACGCAGATCGTGGGCGACGAATCGCTTGTGGAACGGCGAGGCGTACAAGTACTTCATGAACCGCGACTAGTTTGACGCACTCGGCGAGAAGCGGATTGCGGAATGCGAAGGACAGTTGCCAAGGACGAGACTGCAGGACGTCAATTGCCGAGAGAATAAGACCTGCTCCTCATTATAGACTTGTCCCGTTGGGAACGTGCACGGAAACGAGGCGGAAGCAGGCGGAGAGTGTGGAGAGAAACTTGCTGAGAAAGAAACCACGAACGAAGAGAGAGATAAATGCCGGCAAGGTAAAGAAGAGAAAGATAGAGTAGAATTCACGACGTCCAAATAAGTTACGACTAGATGGTTGCGCCCTTGGCAGTGGCAGGTACAGTATCTCGACTCGAGTCGCTTTGCCCAAGAGCGCTACTTATGGAATGATGCCCCCCACTTATAAGGCCTTATTGCGAGCGAGGAGAGCATCGCCCAGCACTATGGGAACAGCCCAAAAACACCACTACTGCAAGGAGTGCGAACGGCACTTCGCAAAGTCAAAGATGCAGCAATATAAAGGCCAAGCACTGGTATTGTGAGACACATAATAGGGTAAGGACCGATGACGATAATCCCGTAGCACTCGAGTCTGGAGGGGGTGCAGATCTTCGATTCAAAGCACAGCCCTGAATCACACTATGGTGATCACATCTATTGCGCAGAATGCAAGATAGACGACGACGACGAATGATGGGGCTATCTTGAGGAAGAGCATCACGCATGTGCTCCTTGCCACAAGGTAGGAGTCCTGCTAGTACCTCTCCGAGTCCGATGGCCCCAAAACCGACACATGCACATGTTACAACTGTTTAGCAGGAGAAGGCAACCCGAGCGACATGGCCAGGACGTGCACGAACTATCGTTCTCGCCGTCCGCGCTGACGGAGCCGTTCTGCCTGTACAGTACGTGCAGAGCGCGCACGCGGACAAGATGTAGAGGCGCCCCGAGTCGGACTGCGCGATTTTGTTTGCGACTCGGATGCTCAGTGTGCTGTATGGGCACGTGGAGAGCGGATCATGTGGCGTGGGGTTGTTCCGTCGTGTGCGGAGGGGCGATGGACACAGCTTCAAGTGTAAGGCGGCAATTGCCGAGTGAATAAGACCACTATAATTTTTTTTGAGATTTCTGGAGAGAAACTGCTTAGTATGTTACTCGACTTGCCCGTTGAGATACTCTCGGAGGTTCTCGTCCTCCTCGACCATCTCTCCATCTTACGCTGCTCCGCCGTAAAGTCCCCCTTCCTCATTTCTCTTTCCCCCCTCATCACTGTTTCGGTTGTTATGTAAACAGGTCTGCAGGCAGCTTCATGCCCTCGTCGCCACGTCCCTCAATCTCCAATACCGCATCGAGCTAGCAGCAGAGGGACTCATCGATGGGCCGCCGGGAGGGCCAGCGTCAACGACGGCCGCGCGGGTGGACCTCCTGCTCGAGCGGCGTGTAGCCTGGCGTGCCCTACGCCCACGACGACGTGCATCAGTGGCGCTAGCGGGGCACTGCCACGCGTACGAGCTCGTGGGTGGGCTATTCGCCAAGGCGCTCGAGGAGTACGGCGCTGCGCGACGGCTGGTCGCCTCGTGGTTGCCGAGCAACACGATGGACGAGACAAGGCTCATCGTCGACGACCTCGGCGTGCGCATTAAGGACTTTGCTCTGGACCCCGCTCAGGACCTCATCGTCCTCCTCGAACACCGTCCCGCTGCTGGCCCTAGCGCTACCATGAGCGCCACCACTGCCGGCGCGGACATTCGCGTCCACCTTAGGAAGCTCAGCGCTGGCGCCGTCGCGCCACACCCCGCGGCGAAGGTACCAGTGCTGTGCCGCCGTGCGCTCGGCCCCGTGCACGGGTGCATGATACAGATCGTCGAGGACGTCGTTGGGATGTACTTTTGGATGCCACTGCATGGGGTGTTGATCTGGAACTGGATGACAGGCGAGGAACTCGTCGTGCGTTTATTTCAATCCCACATACTACATCCCTCTTCTCATTGCTATCAGTTTATTCAAGAGGACCAGGCGCCAGAGCGGATCTGGGACTTTTCGTTCCTCTCCCCGCGAGCGTACATGGTCACGACGCTGAAAGATGGCGGAGAGATCCGCATCTATAGCTTTGGGTCTCCCTCATCGCCCAGAAGGCCAAAGCATGTTGCCACGCTACACCTTCCTACGCCCCACCCGAACCGAGCGCTGTTCGAGCTCACGACGACCACGGGGCCCTTCCTCGCGCGGGCACCCGCTGGCTCACCATTTTCATTTTCCCGGACGGCGCGCGTCCACGTCTTCACATTACACCATGACCCAGGCGCACATCGGGGACGATGGCAACCGGCGTGCTTCGTCGTACACAACCGGACACTAATGCGCTACGTAGAGTTATACGGGGAAGACGGCGTTGGCTCGGTGGATGTGCCATGGGAGCAGTGGGGTCCAACGGGGACGCGGTTCTTCGTGCTTGCAATGGGGTTCCAGTGGCTTCGGTGAGTGGGAGGGAAGTGTGTGGCGGCGGCGGCGAGCTGATGTAATATGGTAGGTATGTGCACGGGACGCGCGTGGTATGCCCCGTGTTGCAACCGTCGGGCGAGAGCCGGGTCGAAGTGCTGGACTTGAACGTGCACCCCTCACGCGCCCCGACTGCGGCGGAGAAGCAAGCAGCTTCTCGGCTCGGAATCGATCCCGAGTCGCCGGCTGAGGGTTCGCGGCTCGTGTGTGAGCCTTCGGTGTTCCCTGCGAGCGGTGTATTCGCGAAGGAAGTCGTCACTGGGTTGCCGTACTACTCTGTGCCTGCGCCTGGACAAGACGAGTCGTATGTGGGATATATGATCGACGAGCAGAGGTTGCTCGGACTTAAGGTGCGTGTGCCTAATTGTCAGAGGGGCAGGGGGCCAGTCAGTCATACGTGGGAAATCTAGGCAAGCCCGTTTACGGATGGTGACCTGGGCGACGTGGATGTATACACGTTCTGAGATGACTGTGAGTGTGTTCTTCTCTAACGCGATTGGTGCTTATTTTTTATTCGTAGGCTTCTATGGGTGCTGCACACGGAGGCAAAATGTACTTTGTTAGTATTCGATCGTGATCTGGTCGATCGTGACAGTGAAGGAGTTGTGTATTCCAATTGTGTTCGAGGGTAGCAACAGATACGACGTGTGACTACGTAATAGTATTCGTTGTATTTTTTTCTTGGATTTATTCTATTTTTCCACACGATGACGAAATTGGTTTAGCGCGTAGCCGACTGTTGGTCTTTTTTCAACCGGCCAATGCGCGTGTTCACCGCGTTGCTGCCCACCCCCCCTTCCCCCTCAACACGAGGCAGCTATCTCCCGTCATCGACCCCGCAAGCTGCGTTCCTCCCCGCGCTCGACGCCTCTCTTGCTCGCGCTTTCGTCCCTCGCGCGCAGTTTCTCCCTACAAAAATTAAATCCAAAAAAAATTAAAATTCTAGCAATATACCGGAAAAGCAACAACGATTCCCCCTGGCGACACCCAACACCCTTGGTCTTTGCTCGCAGTTGTATACTCTACAGTCATGACACGATCTCACCCTTCTAATGCCTCTTCGCCCACTGACTCACGCCATCCACAAGACGACAATCTGGACCCCAGTGCCCCAGCCGCCGCCCAGTCCTCCATCCCGTCAACACCGACAGCCTCCATCCCAGGCAGCGAGGGCTACCCCTCATGGCTCCCAAAGCGGCCCCCGCCCCCAGCACCAGGTTCCACCCTCCACTCGCTCAGCACCAACGTCATGTTCGGACCCGACGTAGGGCCCGCCACAGACCTCCCCACGGGCAGCCCACACGGCAGCGAGCATGTCCAAGTGACGACGCCACAACCTCCGCAAGCCACCTTCGCCGGCGGCCGCAAGCCCACACCGCGCTCCGTCCGCATCGTCAGCATGCAGGACTCACCGTCGGCCTCTGGTGGCGCGGGCATGGTGTCGCGCAGGGAGACGGATCAGACGACGACGCGGGTAAGCAGCTTCCCGTTCGGGTTTGGGTCCCGCATCTGGTCCCGCGCCACCGCGTCCCCACTCGGACACTCGCCCACGCTTCTTTCCCAGACACCGGATGCCACACATTCCCACTCGCACGGTCGTCTCCGCTCAGCTGCGGCTGCTGCTGCCGCGGCGGCAGCGGCGAGCGCGGCCCAACCCAAATTCCGCGCGCCCGGCCTCCATCTTGAGCTGCTGCGCGATCCGTCGTGGAAGACGCGTCTCCACTTTTATCTGTTCCCCCTGCTTGTCTTTGCCCACATCCCGATGCAGACGTTTTTTGATTTCAACGCCGTATTTATTTTGATTGAGTGAGTTGGTTTTTTTTTTCTCTTTGGTTCGTTTCAATTGACGTCGCATAGAGTGGCGAAATTCCCGAATCCTGACGCCCCTGGAGTGCCCGGTTCTGGTCGCAACTGGGTCTTGGGCGCCGTCGCCTACATCGCGTCTTGGGTCATCTGGTTTTTCGGCGTCTTTCTTGGATACGAGCTTTTCTACTCCTTCTACCGTCGTTGGCGTTTCCGTGAGTGAAACCTTCTTATTTCTGCTACATGGACTCACCTCCAGCTGGCTTTGTATCAGGTCGCCCACTCATCCTGCCCATCTACCTCTCCTCCCCGGCTTTCAATTTCGTCTCCATCACATCCTACAACCACTTTTGCTTCCTCCAGCACATCCGCAACTCGGCTTTTCCCCGTGTCAACCCGAGTGCCGTCCTCCCGTCCGCCGAGGGCTCGCTGCGCGACGCGCTCGCAGAGACATGCTATTTTTATGCCCAGAATCTTCCGACCGTCGTGACCCTCCTCCCGCGTGCAGGCTTGGCCCTCGCGCTCCTCCTCTCGTTCTTCAGTCCCGAGCATCTCCCTGGTGGGTTATCGCTCTCCGACGTCGATCAGAGTATCGCGCGCCGCGATGGGACCTTCTTCAACAAGAGCACCGGCGCACTTTCTGGCTATGCCAAGGGTGTGCTGATCGCCAATGCCGCTTGGACGGCATGGAGGACCCTAGTCCTCCTGCTCAGTTGGTACGCACCCATGGCCCCCTCTTTGTTTCCCTTCTGTTTACCTTTCACTTCAGGGTCGGTCTCTGGATATTCAGCGGGCATGGTTGCGCGGGGCTCTGCGGGCCCCGTTCGCGGATGGAAGAGGAAGAATTCGGTCGTTCGGCGTCCATTTATAGCGAAAAGTCCGATGCAGGCGCAGGCGCAGGTGCCAGTGGCACCGAGGCGCTTCCCTGGAGCTGGAAAGAGTGCACTCTCCTGCGCGTGCAAGAGGCGTACGACTTTTGCCTCACACTCCGTGCACCGCGCCAGGCGCAGGTGGCGGGGCAGCAACCCCAAGAGGGCGGCGGTTTTGATGGTATCGAGAAGGTGTTTGCCGCAGTTGGGCTTGGCGGGGCGGCCACGCAGCAACCCCCGCAGGCACGCAGGGGCATGCTCTCGCGAGACCTGTTCGAGAGCCCCAAGGACGCCCCGTCGCGCAAGAGCAGCCCGGCGAATGGACAAGGACAAGGACAGGAGGTCGTGCCGCCCCTGCCAGAGGCACGCGTGCGCGAAACGACGATAGAGGGCGGCAAGAACGCCCCGATCAAAAACCTGCCCTATCCCTTCCCTGGCTTTGGTCCACGAGAGAGCAGCGAGCAAGAACAAGTTCCATTCCCGCCGTCGCCTGGCTTACCAGACGAGGGCGAAGAGGGAGATCACGATGGTGAGGGAGAGGGAGAGGAGGGAGAGGAAGGTGACATAGTCGTGGAGGTCGACGAAGAGGGGGAAGAAGTGGAGTTCGAGGAGGAAGAAGCGCAGCCGCGCACGAGTGAGGAGCCGTCCTCATTCTCGGGCCGGGCGTCCAACTCCCTTTCGAGCCTTGGCCAGCCCATCCCCAGCCGTTACCCCTTCTCCTTCCGTCATCCAGGTCGCGGCGGCAGTATCTCGTCCACGGGCTCCCCACCCTTCGCCTTTTCGCGCGCCACCGCGACGCCGCAGAGTAAGAGCACGTCCACGCGCGCGTCCCGCGAGACCCGTAGTACTGGAAATGCGGAGACCACCACGGATGCATCCTCCCCGTCCGCTGGCTCACCAGTCTCTGTCGGCGCCGCCAGCTCGTCCGTGCACAGCCCGCAGGACCCTATCAGTGGCATGCCCATGCCCCCGCGCCACCCAGGCGCAGGCGCAAGTGGCCGCCAGCGAGCAGGCACCGTCCCTATCCCCGTGTCCCCGACGCCTCCGGGCGCCATCTCAGCCACGCGGCCCCGCCAACAGCTGTTACTCGACGAACACCACCACCGCCAGCAGCAGCAGCAGCGTCTAAGCACGGAAAGCATCGGCTCGGGTTCGGACCGCGAGGACGACCACGCGTCCCGCTCCGGCCAGCCTTCTCCTGATGGCTCCCTCGAGGCACGCGAGCGTGAGGACTCGGTCGGCCTTCTCTCACCATCTCCACCCTCGTCCCAGTCCAGCCCACGCGTGTCCCTCCTCGGCTCCCGCTCCCGCAACGGCAGCGCCGCGTCGCTCGCGCGTATCAGCGGCGCATTCCGCCCTCGCTCTCGCTCGCGGCACACCAGCTCAGGCTCTGGAACGGGCACAGGCAGCGGCGCGAGCTCGCGACATAACTCACACGTCTCGTTATCGAGCGTGTCCCTCGCACTCGGTGGACACCGCGCACGCGCGCACAGCCTCATACAGAGCATCGCGGATGCGTCCCACTCCAGCATCGAGCTCGTTC
Organism: Lactarius psammicola; assembly: GCA_025769895.1. Lineage (NCBI taxonomy): Eukaryota > Fungi > Basidiomycota > Agaricomycetes > Russulales > Russulaceae > Lactarius > Lactarius psammicola. The sequence continues at coordinate 37,647 of WTXK01000255.1, forward strand.
TCGGGCGCACACCCTCGTCTCAGCCCGGCGCCGTCCGCCTCGGTGAGGCGTCCGACGCAGACGCTAGTGCCAGCGACGGTGGCGCGCTCAGCAATCCCGAAAACCATACGTTCGGCATGCCCGTCGTCGGTGGCGCTGGAACCGCACTCCCGCGCCGCGCCGGCATGCGCGCGCGCACGCTCGAGAGCACCACGGCCCGCTCTCCGCCCATCTCGCCCGTTTCGTCCGTCTCCGTGTCATCATCGTCCGCGAGGGGTGGCACAGCGTCGAGAGCAGCTGCAGCCGCAGCCGCAGCAGCCGCACGCACACGTAGCGCTTCGTCGTCTGCCTCGTCCGCTTCATCACAGCGCGCGCGTGCTCACGCACATGCACGCGTCGGTCTTGGTGCCGGCCTGCAAACAGCGCGCTCGTTCGCATCGGAGCAGGGCTCGCCACCGTCAATCCTGACGCGCTCAGTGCGGTCCGACGGCTCGACCCAGACCCAGACCCAGTTGCAAGGCCAGACCCAGCCCCAGCCCCAGCCGCCCTCGCCCCCCGTCGGCGTGCCGATACCCCAGTCGCAATCATTGGCGGAGGCGCACCCGGACTTGAGCACCGCGGCGGCGTCGCTTGTGACGACGCCGCCGACTATCGCGAGCGAGACAACGGACTCGAGTGGGCGCACGCCAAGGAGCCTTGGTGGTATGGAGCATTATGCGCCGCCGCATGCACGGAACACCTTTATGCCTCGGTGAACACCCGAAATGACGACCGCCTCTGAATCTCTTCCAACGTCAACGTAATGGCCCGCGCACCCCCTTGCTCGGGGGCGTATGTAGTGTCACTCTGATTTTCTTTTTACCCTGGGATCTCGTTTTCTTCTCATCATCTCCTCTATTCCTTTTCCTCCTCAACATTTCCACATGCTGTCAAACACCCTGCTGCAAGTATTTAGTGTTTATATTTCTATTAGACCGCGCTCTGCTTCATGCTTCATCTTACACTTAGTAGTACACCACCAACCCCCACACCCCCAGATCCTACTCCTACACATTACTCCTACATGTTCCCTCCCCCCTTACAACAGCCCACTTACATTTATGGTTTCACTTACACGTATACATGCGTTTCATTCCAACTCTTCCCATTAACGCACTACCACCCCCCTCCCCGGCCAGCCTCTCCTCAGTCTGTCCGAACGAACCCCCGACGTCTTGTAAAGCTCTTTCTGGTCCTAATTTGACGCCCCTTATTCACGTACGCTTCCCTTCTAACTAGTGGTGGTTTTAACCCGTCCCACACATCAACATTTTCAGCTACGGATTACATCATAGCTGTGTGTCGTTTTGCTTTTTACGGGTCATGAATAAAACGTCTTCTTCCCTTTTAAAATCTTAAGAGTCGTCTGCTGGCTGGGGCCCAGAGAGGGAAGGAAATAGGTAATAATTACATCTCTCTAATAGTGGGTTCGCATATAGCAAGCAAGTCTGGTACAGAGTGAGGAACCACATTCCTCACTTTCAAGGATTCTTTTCTGAGAACCCCGGCTCGCCCGCATCGATCACCACTGGATCTTTGATATCGATGCCCATCTCTTCTTTCTCTGCAGATAGACAGTTGTCAGTTTTGTTTTTTTAAATTGGCCCCCGTAGTGTTACTGTACCGTACCTTGGGTGATCTGCTTGATGGGCCCGGCGAACCACTTGCGCGCCGAGACGAACCAAAAGCCGAACGAGTACGTGACAACGATGCCGACGGCGACGGGAGCATAGTTGAGCGTCTGTGAATTGACGGGATTAAGCTCCGGTAGACAAAACACGATCGCTATGAACGCGATCCAGAGCACCGCGGCGCCCGCGACTACGAGCGAGAGTCGACCCAGATGGAACGGCCCGCGCTTGAAACGGTCCGCGTAGACCACCCGCAGCGCAATTGGAATTCCTTGGCACGCAGCGTCAGAAGCATTTTATGGGGAGGGAAAAGCGTTACCGTAGGAGATATAGAGCCCGATTGTGGCGATGGACGTGGCGGCGGAAAAGGCGACAGAGCTGCCTAGACTTGGTAAGGCTAGGATGAAACTTAGCGTGCACGCGAGCCATACTAAAAAAAAAAAAAGTAAATTCATGTCAAGTTTTGTTGCGATCGAGAGGGAAGGAAGCGGGACGGATGGACGGATGGACGGACCTGTGCGGATCGGGGAGCGCCAACGTCGGTCGACTTTGTGGAAGAAGCTCGAGCCGGGGATCGCGCCGTCACGGCTAAAGGCATACATCATGCGCGAATTGGACGTCACGGAGAAAGTCCTAACGAAACAAAGGGGGGGGGGGTGAGTTGCGTTATGAAAATAAAGGCAAAACTGCTTCTGTGTACCCGCAGAAGAACATGGCGCCAATGATGATGACCTGAAATATAAAACGTTTTTTTTTCTCATCAGATCGAACATTTGGTACGACGCGAATACTGACCATCAAGACGATCGCGCCGTTCTGGCCGACGGTGTCCAAGAAGATCTGTGTCACTGGCTGGCCCGTCGAAGAAGCGATGGTGTTGTCATAATCTTGAATCGAGAAGAGCAAGCCTAGGAGAAGGAACCAGCCGAGGATCGCGGAGACACCGATGGACATGACGATGCCTATGGATCCCGCCATGGCCGCATTATGCGTCTCCTCTGTCATGTGCGCGCTCGCATCGAACCCTATTTATACAGTAGGAAGATTTTCAAAAAAAAACAAGAAAAAAAAGTGTGCCGAGACTCAGACGGACCTGTTAGCGTGTACTGGGCCATGAGAATGCCGATCACTGCGACGTAGGCGGAGCTCGCGCGCTCCGACCACCCGACGCCGTCGACGCCGGTGCCGTCTATGAAGGTCCGGAAGACGAACTTGCCGCTCTGGTGTTTCGGCGCCGCAGCGAGAATGGCGATGACGAGCGAGGTCGTGCCGATGGCGTGCCACCATACGGAGACGTTATTCAGGTACTTGAGGATGCGCACGCCAAAGGTATTGATCATGCCTGCGTTTGGGGCCGGCTGAGGCAACAAAAACGGGCAACAAGGTTGTATTTAGACTGACTGACCTTGGGCGAACAGGACCGCAGCATAGATCCCGATAGTCTTGCCAGAGCTGGGCTGGAAATTGGTGCCGATGGTACATGCGGTGGAGATGAAGTTGGCGCATGCGAAGCTACAGTAGGAACGTGAATTTGAATCAATTCGCGCGGTGGACTGCAGCTAATCAGCGACGCACCTGATCCCCGTCGTTACCGCGACTTGTCCCAAGAGGTTGAACCAGCCTGTGATCCAGGACGCAAAAGCAGCGCCCTGGGGCTTGGAAATCATGGCAGCCCAGAAATAAGGCCCGCCGCTCGTCGGATGTGCGCTGCAAATCTCTGAGAGGATGTGTCACGTGAGATAATTAGCACGATCGACAGAAGTCAAATTAGACTCGCCTGCCATGGCTAACCCGACCAGCATTGTGAAGAAGGCTAAAGCGACGGGTATTCAATTGTTGACTTTGTACTTGAGAAGAAAAGAGATGTTCCTACCGACGACGACCCAACCCCAAACCATAACAGCTGGCCCCCCAGTTGTCTAGTACAACCCTTGAGGGACGACGATAACAAGCCCATCACTCGAAAGAGCTCACCAGACCAAAATAGAACAGGGATGGGATACCCGTGATGACGCTGATGATAGAGAACGAGACACCAAAATTCTAATTGTGCCCCTCGGTTCAGTGACCGTCCAGGTACTGATGATCACTTCAACAACCACTCACCTGCATCAAGGACAAGTCACGTCTAGGGCGAGAGTCAGTCAGAATTCATAGGGGAAACGTCTCTGCGCGGACCCGGACCCGGGGCTAGGGTGAACTCACTTCAGCTCTTGCTTGTACCCCATCCTTGCTAGCTCTGCCTCGTCCCCGGTGTGAATTCCCCCCACCTCAGCCACTTGGCTATCCTTCGGAGTCGTCATCGAGTCTGTGTGTAGCGTGGTCATCGAGGGCGGAATGGGGATGCGCAGTCGTTCCTCGGCGTCCGATAAAAACAAAAATAGACGCCAACGACTACACGAGTTGGTAGGGACGGAGGGGGCTAAAGGCTAGACGATAATATTGCTTATAAGAAAATCCGACGCTGATAAGAGCCCTGTAACAGAAAGAAGCTCCTCTCCGGACAGCTTCCCTGACACATGCATATGCTATCGCGGGCGCCAAAAAACCTTGGTTGATTATCATCCACCACAAACTCCAGCTTTGATCACGTCAGAGTCTTGATTAGCATCCAGGGGCTCGTCTCCGGCAAAACGAATCAACTGACACCACGCACCAGGTTGATCGGTCGATGGTCGAGAACGTCCCCCCAAACAGCAAAATACGCGTCACATCCGACGTTTGGACTGTGCAGGGTCACGAGTACGTACCTTAAGCCGAATGGATTGTGGCCTCTTTTGGTCCAACTGCGGCGTTGACTCTGTCCCTCTGCCCTCCGTCTTCATGTTTTGTTCGGATGCTCAAGGTTCCTCATATATCCGTCACTGCGCTTCTTGAACTCCTTTCCCGTCTCTTTCTTCAACTAATATCCTACTCTTCTCACGAGGTGCAGAGAGCATATTCCGTCGCTCGCCAGGAACTTCTAATACCGATCCAATTTCTATCTCGTGGAATCGTATTCAGGTTACGCGTGCGACCCGAGTATCATCTCTTACTAATACAAGTGAAGGATTCAAAAAGGGATAGCTGTTCCTACTGCTGCTGCTTTGTCCTTGTGCTATTGATGCTTGTTCGCGTCGGCCGACGGTCTGAGGTAGCTGCATGCAATACCTTTTGGTCTCAGTCTGCTCTTTTTGGCTGGAAATGAAGATTTCCCCGTACTAGCTACGACTCTCTAACCACTGACGCTTTTGCAAACATTCCGGTCGTCGAGTGGCATCACACCCTATGCGTTCTATCAAGGCCACACCGCCCCCCCACGTTCCTAATCACCGTCACTTATCCTCCTACAGTTGTTGCCTGACCGCGTTTTTGATTCCCAAAATTGCCGATTTTCGGTTGCTTTCAGTTGAGCAATTCGGCAGATACGCGTTTGCTTGTGCCTACGAAACCTTGTGATTTGGATCCGATGCCGCTCCAACACCCTCTCTGGGTCTCCGCATAAAAGGCGGTCTATCGCAAGCGGGTTCAACAGTTTCTTTCAGACCCTCTCAGGTACATCTCTTCTACCCGCCGCGCCAAACAGGATACTCACGGCATATACCTACAGACAGCCGAATCCTATTATCATGGCCTCTAATTCCGTCACATTTCGGGTTGGCTCTGAGACGTTCCAGACGTCGTACACGATTTTTGGGGACCTCAAGTCCGGAACGCGCCCCCTCGTAGTCCTGAACGGCGGCCCGGGCTTATCCCACTGGTACATGCTCCCGCACGCCGATCTGCACAAGACACATGGTCGGCCGGTCATCCTGTACGACCAGCTCGGCGCAGGCGAGTCCACCCGTGTGCGCGACAAGCCCGCGAGCTTTTTCACACCGGCGCTCTTCGTTGCCGAGCTGGACAACCTCATCCGACACCTCCGCATCTCCCGGAACTTTGACTTGCTTGGGCAGTCCTGGGGCGTCACGCTCGCCATAGAGTACATCGCGGCGCACCAACCGCAGGGGCTCAAGCACCTCGTCCTCACGAACGGCACCGCTTCGTACCCGCTGTGGAGGGCGGCGCTCGCGGACTTGCGCTCGCGGTGGCCGCAGGACTACCAGGACATGATGAACCGCCACGAGCGCGAGGCAACGACCGACGCGCAGGAGTACCAGGAGGGGCTCATGCAGTTCTATAGGAAGCACATCCTCAACCTCGAGGTGTGGCCCCCGGAGGCGACCAAGACGATGATGCATGTGGGCGAAGACCCGACGGTCTATAGGGCGATGTACGTGCTCATCGTTCCTAGCCTCATCCCTAGTTCTCCCCTACGGCACAGTTCCCGTACTCACCCTTGCACACCGTTACACAGGCTCGGCGTCAATGAGTTTGTTATGACAGGCACGCTCAAGGACTGGTCTGTCATCCCCAAACTCGGTAAGGTCAGCTGCCCGACGCTGATCATCAACGGCGCCGATGATGAGGTCCAAGACCCCTGCGTAGCGCCGCTATTCTACGGCATCAAGAAGGCGAAATGGATCACATTAGGCTCGAGTAGTCACATGGCATTTTGGGAGGAGCCAGAAAAGTACTTCGGCATTGTTGGCAACTTCCTCGCTGATTCGGGCCTCGGAAATGGAGCAGAGGCGCTGGAGGTCTAACGCGCTGGTTCTGCGACTCATGGCCTCTCTATACAAGTAAAGGATAGTCGGCTTGGCCTGACCTAGCCTTTTTCAAATCTGTATTTGCGTGCGTTACTGTATTCGAGAGTTATTGTCAATCGATTCAGGATCGAATGCTCTGGCAGCTCGCTTCAGCCTGATGTCCCGGTGACCCCGAGAGCTAACTCGAATTTGAGTCATTCCGATCTAATTCCCACCCAGGGGAGAAAATCCTGGGGTTAACTGTGGGGTGGGGGAGACATCAAAGAGCCTGGAAATAGGCTCCCGGACCCGCCACCACGAATAACATAGACGTGGAATTCAGAAGCTTGATTATTTTGTCTCCGTAACTCAGGGCAACAACCATATGGTATGCCGATAATAACGGGAAACTGTACAGCCAGACACCGCTAGTTCCTTACATCTCTCCACATTCTGAAGTTTTAACAAATAAAATCAGCAAATAACCCTCTCCGATCCAGGGCCATGATCATACCAGTAATTTTGACAGCCAGCTTTGGCCGGTTATTTGGCCCTGTCGGCACATTTTCTATCTTGCGTAACGTCAGCATCCCGTCGATCACTTTGCCAAACACGACGTGTTTCCCGTCGAGGAAATCGCAAGGTGCAGTCGTGACGAAGAACTAGGACCCAATAATTAGATAGTGTACGACGCGAGAAAAAGTCTGCTTTGGACGCGAACCTGACAGCCATTCGTGTTGGGTCCTGAATTAGCCTATTTCAGAGTGAGCAACCAACTCCCAACACGCTACGGTACTCGCCATTGACAGAAGACCGGGACCGGTGTGTTTCACCTGGAAATTTTCGTCCTAGAGGGGCGAGGGCATGAGTGGTCGGGTGTAAAAATGGCAATCGTAAAACGCACGGGGAACTTGTCACCATATATCGAAAATGACCCCGTCCCATCCCCCTTGAGGAAGTCACCGCCTTTTTCGTTTGTGTCAGTCGCAGCTTTTGAGGATCACTAGAATACTCACCTTGGCACATAAAATTTGGCACGCTATGCAATTTCGTTAAATTTGGAGAGTCTGGGCAAAACAGGACGAAGTATGCACTCACACACTATCGACATTGGCTAGTCAGCAAACGTGAGACGATTCGGGGGCACAAGCGCAAGAGAAAGCCTCACCGGTGGAAGGTAGCGCCTTTGTAGCCCTGCGGCCGCGAGTTCACCCTGTACTCCCCCGTGCAGAGTTGGCGAAAATTCTCTGCAGTCCTACATGGAGGATAGTGTCAGGGAACTCACGATCGCGTAGAATGGACGCGGGGTAACAAACTTTGGGACGACATCACTGAAGAGCTCCATCTTTAGTCTTCCCGCGGGCGTTTCCCCGATGTTTATATCCATAAAGACGATCGGTCGCTGCGTCGAAGACATCGTGGTAGAGAGTGTGGGGAAGAACCGCGGCCACTGTGGTCGACGCGCCGTATCATCAAACAAAACACCGGTCCGGGTTCTCCCCGAGGTGGTGCGCATCTTTCCGCCTCTCCTCCAGTTCGAAACCCCCAATCCAAAATGTCCTATTTTCTCCCGCATCTTCCTTCTGGCTGGCACGTTGACGAGGCGATCAAATCCGAAGAGGACCGTGTCGTTGTCATCCGCTTTGGGCATGACTGGGACACCCAATGCATGGTGATGGATGAGACGCTCTACTCTGTCGCTGAAAAAGTGCAGAACTTTGCCGTCATCTACCTCTGCGATATCACAGAGGTACCAGACTTCAACAAGGCGCGTCTGTCTTTTATCTTCTCTCATTCTACCTGTACACTCACTAACCCATGACCACCCATGGTCGTAGATGTACGAGCTTTATGACCCTTGCACCGTGATGTTCTTCTATCGGTTCGTAACCAGGAATCGTGTACACGAGCCTAGGCTGACTCCCGTCAAACTCCAGTAACAAGCACATCATGATCGACTTGGGGACTGGTAACAACAATAAGATGTGAGTCACTCTCCTACTGCCGTGCCGACCTCGTCGAATGTTGAACTCTACTCGGCATCAGTAATTGGGCCATGGATAACAAACAAGAGGTGCGTCGCCAGTATTCCGCTTTTCAAAGGGGATCTCCAACTGACGCATTCGTAAGTTGATTGATATCATAGAGACGGTTTACCGCGGTGCGTCCAAGGGACGCGGTCTCGTCGTTTCACCGAAGGGTATGTGGCACACTCGAAATCTGCTCTACTTCGCGTCGGCGCTGACATATACCCGAAAGACTATTCCACACGCTACAGGTATTGAGGATGCGCCAATCTTTTATACACCTCCGTCTTTTTTTCTCTGTAAAGTAATTTCGTAGTCGAGCGTCCCGAATCGATAGAATGCAACAACAATTCTTATTAGCAGCCCCAGATCAGGTGAACATGACCAACGGCACCGTAACAAACTAGGGATTTATACCTACGTTATTATAAACTTGACAGAGATACATAGGCGCAATTAGATCGGGCATGATTGATAGGCTATATAGTGAAAGTACAGTCACGGTGCAAATTTCCTGTTCGAGTGTGAGATCGCCGAGGCTTTAAAACGACCTCAAATCAGCCTATGTACGCCAACCTTGCAGCTGCCAGGATATGACGCACCTGCTCGTCACGCAGCGGCAGCAACGAGCCTTGGCTTCTCCGAAATGGACAGGTTTTCCATCGCGTCCTCGAACACGTCTTCATCAACATCGCTGTCCACCCCATCGTCTTCTTCCTGCTCACTTGCACCGGCGTCCTCATCATCAGGCGGCTCATCCTCAAAATCAAGCTACGATTATCTGAATTGTAGATCTGGCGTTTCTGAGTAAGGCTACGCACCGGGTCGTAAATGACACGAATTATGAGGCTACAACTTGGACATGTCGCGATGTCTTCACAATTCGCGAGCTGCTTGCGCGAAATTTCAAAGCGGTCGCCGCAAGGACACGGGTAGTGGAACACTCCTTTCTCTTCGTCCCAAGCCATGTCCTCGATTTCTATCTCGTCGTAATAGGCACCCATGGGCACTAGCTTTGGAGTCTGGACAAAGCTTTAGAGGGGATACGAGTCCGAGTCAAGATGACCTGATTAACCACCGGATCTACGCCGGCTTGGTTAGTAAGCAAATGAGGACCGAACCGCCGGACGCCGTGCCACTCCCCGATAGAGCTCTTATCTTTGACCATCTCTGGTTTAGCCGCAATCGAGCGCATGGTTATGGATTGTCAAATGAGTGTGGGCGAAGCCAGTAGGAATGGCGTTCTGAAATTGTTGCGCAGTAATAGCATTGTTCTCCATCACGTTAAAACGATGCTCAAAACCATGAAAAATGGAGTTAGCACCCAGAATGACGAAACCTAGCTCCTTGAGTAGCTGCTCATATGCCAAGTCGGCATGAGCCAGGCAGTTAACCGGCGGAGATCCGGTGGTCACTCGGGTCCAAATTTTACGTGCCAAGGTATAACAAAGAAGATATCATGGCGTCTGTCGAAAGCTGTGACTTTTACAAGCGAAAAAGGCGAGTTCTCGATATATGGTGACAAGTCCCCCTGTGCGTTTCCCGGTGGCCATTTTTGCCACCGTCTTTCCTGCCTGGCGATGACTTATGCCCTCGCCCCCTAGGATGAAAATTTCCAAGTGGAACAAACCGGTCCCAATCTCCTGTCAATGGCGAGTACCGTAGCATATTGTGAGTTGGTATCTCACTCTGAAATAGGCCAATTCAGGACCCAACACGAACGGCTGTCAGGTTCGCGTCTAAAGCAGACTTTTTCTCGCGTCGTACATTATCTGGGTTTTAGTTCTCCATCACGACGGCACCGTGCGATTTCCTCTATGGAAAGCACGTCGTGTTTGGAAAAGTGATCGACGGGATCCTAACGTTGCGCAAGATAGAAAATTGTGCCGACAGAGGGAAGGTAGTGGGATTGGTGCGTTCAATTCCGAGCATGTCGGTTCTTTCTACACGGGAAATGCCACCGAGAAGGGAACTGGCACTCCCAGGCTCCCAGTCGGATGTTCTGCAACGAATTTCATTTCGCCTGAGTGTACTTTGGCGAGCGAAGCAGCATCACGAGATCGCCATTTCCGACTGAACTGCCATACTTCTAGCGCCTTCATTGAAGCATATTTGCTGTCTGTGTGCTGGCGGCCGTTCGGTCTGGAATCGTCATATCTTGGGGGATGTCCATTGCCCGCACTTGAGCGACTCACCATTAATACGAAATGGTGTTTCCAAATGTGTAACCAGGGTATTGCGCCTGCCGTGGGCGGGAATTCAACCATTCATTAAATACGTGACAGCCTGGAAGGTCTACGAAAAATGTTAGGAGCTTTTACTCACTGCCCTATCACGCTAAGAGATGCGTCTGTAATTCCGTGGTATAGGCAACGCAAATCCTGAGGTGCAACAAGCGTTGATTGGAGAAAATAACTCGACCAAGGTCCAGGTACCAAGAAATTTTAGGATCTCCACAGGAAATAGGGAAAGGAAAAACTATGCGCCAGACAAGCAAGGCGCAATACATACCACGAAGGATCCAATAGCCAAATATTGCGCACGAATTCGCCGTAAAGAATCCGAACGCGGGTGAGCCAAAAGCGCTAGATAGTATAAGAGGATAATGGGCGCCATTGCTGCAGGCCCGGCGTGGATAATTAATGTATGTCCAATACATTCGGAGGCATTCTCGAATTTCCACTAGCAACGGTGGTTCGTCCAAGTTTAGATTGGAGGAATAGTATAGTATACAAGGGTCCGCGGGAAACGGGAAGAAACTTGCAGTGGCGCACACAGAGACTGGTGACTAACTTATGACACGATGCGTCTTCGGAGATAGCCGAGTCAACTGGCGCTGACCTGCTTGATCGTTGCAAGTATTGGTGGGTTTCACCACACTTCTTCAGCTGCTATGTATCTTGTTGGACTGTGTGTTTACTGATCTGGGGTCCCATACATGTGCCACTGCCAGTTGGTAGACAACGACTGGTCCTTCAAGTCATCAGTAAAAATGAAGTGTTTACCAAATGGCTCTAACCATTTATTCCAATGCATTGAAGCCCTTAGCTGAAAAAACTTGAGCGAGCAGAGAATGAAGATAACTAGTTATCTAAGATCCAATCACACAAAATGAGTCTTATTGTTTTGTTTTTTATTAGGGCCCTTTTTTTTTACTTTTGCAAGAGAGGAATATGGTAAGTCTCCTGCAGTGATGGGGCCCCACACCCAACTTTTCTCAACGGTACAACTCGCTACCTGGAGGGACTCGCCATGGTTTCCTATAGCCTCACACAGGCCTCACGTTTCACGCCCTGCTCACTAACTGTCGGGATTTACTAGGTTTTTGGGTTGTTACTCACGCGACTTGCTTTTCCACGCTCAGTATGTTACAAAATTAGTGCTTCAACACCTCTCTAATTCCTTGTTGTGCAAGGGAACCGCGTGATTGCACAGGAGTTGAAACGGACGGGTGTCATCCCGGGTCACTCGCCGGGATCTTTTTCTACACCCAGACAACGAGTCCCGGACCCTACACCTGCATATTTGGGATTGACTACGCGTGCGTTTATAGGGAAATCAATACGAGCTGAATCTTGACCGAATGAGATCGCTTCTGGAGGACGCTTTTCGCACATCCTCTAGAATTTCTGGACGAAGACGATATAATCTATTCGAGCATAGAACATCTTACACGGCGACTGAACCCGGTTGTGGAGAACATTCACTCTTTTCATCTCAGTGTCTTGTTTGGCTTCCTGGGGCTGAATCGAAGGCATTTGTTCATCTCTCTTGGACCCTCTGTCACGAAGAACCTGACATCGCATACAAGAGCGAGGGACCGTACCTCTGAATACCACTGCCCCGATCTCTTTGACCGGCTTGTCGTCTTGAGTCGTAAGTTATGCTTGAGGCGAGTATAGACCACTCAGTAAGTGGCTCTATACGTTCTCAGCCTCCGCACGGGACCTCCTGTCTTGCGTCTACTCACTCCCATCCGGCGGGTTTGTTCCCTGGGAAGCGTGGAAGCCAGGAGACAACCGAGAGCCGCCACAGCGCACAATAGCGTACTGGGAAGTCATGGGGTGTACACTTGGTGCTGCATGCGATGCGAGCGCTGAGCGGTCGTACCGTCAAGGACCGCCGTTCGAACCTTTGAGCTCAAAGCATGGTCCGAGTTTGCGTGTACGATTACCACCCTCAGCTCGTCAGATGTACGGTTTCTATGCGGCGTGCCTAGTCCAACTTGAAGGACGTATTGGACGTAGGTCCATGCTATGCTACAGACGAGGTTGCGGCGTTCACTTTCGACGAAGGATCCTGAGCCCGCACGAAGCGACACATCCGATGTCTCTGCAGGCGAATGAACGTCCCATTCTCACCTCTAGCCACACTAGCTTTGCGACCTTCTGCAGGCACCTCAGTCTCGTGTTTGTAACGGTTACTTGTGATGAGACGAGCAAATTTGGAGATAATATTAGCTTGAGTGCCCAGTGCTCTATCTCGACGGTGGAAGGTTCGCCTTCTGACGGGCTCGTGGAGCGTCAAATATCAATCAGCACATGACCTAACTTATGAAAATGCTCTTATGCTCTCAAAGTGAGTAAGGCTTACAGATGCTCAGCGCTCAGTCCTGGTTGATCGTAATCGAGCTAGCGCTCGGCGCTCTGGGTATTTTATCATGGAACGTGAACGTGTGAACGCCGATGACTGAACTGTAGCTACAACCATAGTACGGTTTGTAAGGACACAAGTTTCTTTGACATCTTCTATGTGTGCGATTGTCGGCTCGCGTCAAATGAGTGATCATATGACCGGGTCTTCCGTGTTAATTTCATTAACCCGCGCTTGTGCATGCGGGTCGAGTGTGGACAGAGGTCGGCTAACGTCAACAAACACAAAGGGGAATAATACACCGGGCGCAGTCTACAACCGGCTCACAACAACCAAGATTACATCGATGAGGCCCGTGGGAAGCGCCCGTATATCATTGACCCTTCATGATCGACTCGATCCGCGCTTCCTTGATCAGACGGCGAATCCTCATCAACACAGGGAATCCGAAAATCGTTGCTGAGGAACCCAAGCAGCCTGCAGAATCCGGGTTTCGGTCAGTCATGCGACACAATTGCCAATACAAACCGGGATAAGGCACGTACTCCGATGTTCCATGGCATATGGTGTTTACGCGCGAGGGTGGTCGCGTACAGTCCCTCGCCAGCGTGGACAACAATCACAAACACCCACGTAGCAGTGAAAAAAGCATCCGGAAAAACTCTGGGTTTCAGCGTGCGTGCCAGCCACCAGAATGCACCTTGGGGATTTGATGGCATACACGTTCCATAAGTAAGGAGGAGGAGGAGGGACGAAGTGATCCAAATCTGGAAGGGCATCTCGAAATGTGTGATCTGAGGTGCCTTGGCCTGAATGAGATTACTCGTTGAGAAATGAGGTGGCGGTTGGGCGTGGCGCTCAGGGTATTATAAAGTGCTGTTCACGTACAGTGCCAAGGGCCTCATCTGCGTCGGCTTTCATACCAAGGAGACGGGGCTTTACTTCCTCGTATCCAAGGAGAGGCGGGTCGAACTCGATGTGCACGATCTGCGGCCTGTTCGGCGAGCTTTTGGTATTGTATTCTAGGTTCATACCCTGCAAAAAAGGTAACGCGTCAACTATCATTCCGAGGGTACGGACGGAGAGCGTGCGACTACCTTGGAATCGATAGACAACATCTTGGCTGAAAGCACATGGCCATCGACCTTTCCGAAATGCTTAGCGTACGCAACGAGCGTGTCGGGGTGGGAGGACATGTATGTGCAGAGGAAGCCAGATTTGTCCGCGACGGGATCCGCCATGGTGGAAGCGAATCAAGAGACTTCGTACTCACTCAGCCCGCAAGTTAACAAAATAATTGATGGTTTCCTTCAGTCTAAGGCTACTCTCACACGGCAACTTATCATTTGAACCCAGACGACCTCGCATCGATATCTATTCCATTTCGTAAAGAGGATGCTCATATTTGAGATGTACTTTACAGGATATGGGCGAAGTGAGACCGTATGAGATTCCCCACATTAGGTGTGGCGATGCTGACGTGGCATTATCTCTAATTTCTTGCCGTGTAACACTTATATATTACATAATATAATTTAATCGAAACGACCGAGCGGTCATCCGCTTCTTTTATGCTTCATTTTGCACGACGCTTGTGTCGGCGCGCACACTTTCAAAGGCGCACTCTAGCCAGCGAAGCTTACTCCGATGGCTATGACGGTTCGGTTTGCATCCACGCGCTTTGTTTTGCTTACGCTCACGTCTCGTAGTATGCGTCGTTGGAGGAGGTCATGCAGGTTGTGAGGCTGCGGCCGGTGCGGCGAGAGCAGGAGCTCGGACTCTGCTCCTAACCCAAAAATTTGATACAATTGGCGAGATGTCATGCAACCCATCCATTGGCGGAGTTGGAAAGGGCATCCTGGTTAGGGAGGTTGATGCGCTCGATGGTCTAATGGGTCGCGTTGCGGGTGGGTCCAAGTCGATTACAGACATTACGTTTTCGCTTATCGTGGCCTTCACTTTCCCGTTCCACACAACGTTTAGATGCTGCTGGTATCCAGTTTCAGATCTTGAACCGTTCAAAAGGCGCTGCCGTTTGGGTACGTCTTGCTGCTTCTGTGTTCTTCGCTAGCCTCACTGCTCCACGCAGGGGCCCCGGGCCCAAATAGACCGCAAACTCTATAAAAAGTATATGCAGCATACCCTTCTCCACTATCCGAACCTCGATATTCGCGCTGGAAGTGTTTTTGACATCGTCCTTAATCACACTAAACCCCCTGCCTATGTGCCGGACTCCAGCCAGAATGTTTGGGCTACAATAGACGGCATAAGGCTAGGTAGGGCTTGTTCACGTCTGTCCCCGAGTCCTCCATACTGACATATCAAAGATACGGGCGAAATAATAAAATGTACTCAAGTCGTTATTTGCACTGGCACGTTCTTATCTGGGGAAATACACATTGGTGTGCAGATGTACCACCTTTGTGTCGTTACTGTAATGCCTAACTTTTTTCAAGGCATGAAGCGCTTTCCTGCAGGAAGGATGGGTGACAGCCCAGCACATGGCCTCTCTGGATCCCTTGCGAGAGCAGGCTTCAAGCTTGGGAGGCTGCAGACAGGGACCCCAGCCAGGCTTGATGCGCGCACAGTCAATCTTAATGGCATGGAGGTGCAGGAAGGCGACGCTGACCCTTTACCGTTCAGTTTTTTGAATGCCACTGTTGCGAACAAGGCAAGCCACAGAGTGTGCCCACTGAATAGGTCCATTAATCTCGAGCAGGACAACCAAGTTGCGTGTTATAAGACCCACACAACGCCAGAGACGCACCGCATGATCCGTGACAGCATACATCTGAGCGTTCATATTCAAGAAACAAAAAAAGGTCAACATTGGCGTTACCTTTAGCCGATGCTGCATCAATTTACTCGAGAATATTGTAGGCCCGCGCTATTGCCCCTCACTCGAGGCGAAGGTCACTCGTTTTGCACAACGCGACCGACATATTATTTGGCTTGAGCCAGAAGGGTACGACTCTGGTAGATAACATTAATGTCTCAGTATCATTGACACCGAACTAATTGTTAATTGCTCTCAAGAGGTCTTTTATCCTAATGGACTGTCAAACAGTATGCCAGAGGAGCTTCAGGAGGCGATGTTGCGCACGGTGCCTGGGCTTGACAAGGTGGTGATGGTACGACCAGCGTATGGAGTGGAGTATGATTTCGTCGACCCTAGGGAGTTGGCTCGTACGTACTCTTGCCATTTTATCTCTTCTTTACAGACATCGTTTTCCTGCAGCGACGCTTGAGACCAAGCGCATCAAGGTACTATCTCTGTACAAACTAAAAGAGGATTTAGCGCCGACTCTTCTTTAGGGGCTCTTCTTGGCGGGGCAGATAAATGGCACGACTGGGTACGAGGAAGCAGCCGCCCAAGGCATCATCTCAGGCATCAACGCCGGACTCGCAGCCCGATCTGCTGCTCCACTGGTCCTATCCCGTGCAGATGGGTATGTAGGCGTTATGATTGACGACCTCATAACGCGCGGTGCAGAGGAGCCATATCGTATGTTTACCTCCCGGAGCGAATACCGTATGACGCTGCGAAGCGACAATGCAGACCTTCGCCTCACGGAGAAGGGCCGCGCTGTTGGCATCGTGTCTACAGCTCGTTGGTCGTCGTTCAATCGTGAGCGCGACGAGCTGGCTCGTGTGGAGGCTCTGCTGCGGGGAACGGTACTCAGTCCACAAGGTTGGAGAGATCACGGATTCATGGTAAAGTTGGACGGGATCTTGCGTAGGTGTGACAGTCCATCTTCTCTGTTGAAACGGCTCACCCTTAAGCCAACCTGCAGTGCTCTCGATATGTTGGGCCATCCTCATATTAGAAGCGCCGACTTTGTGGATCTGATTCCTGCCCTTGGTGCCATCGATCCTCGGATCCTGGGGCGCGTTGATATCGACGGTGTGCTATCACATTCACCCTGTGTTTCACAACCCTTCATAGAGTCTTCCACGTAGGGCGCTACGCGGCGCACTTACGGCGCCAAGATGCAGATGTTCGCCTTTTCCTCGCGGACGAGAGTCTCCTGTTACAGCCTACCCTTGACTACACGCAAGTTACCGGACTTAGTTCGGAAGAACGCGAGCGACTTGCACGTGTTCGTCCCGCTTCTATCGTAGGCTCCAACCTTAACTATACGTTTTATCCTCATGACACCCGCGGTAGGGCGCCGCAAAACGAATGGAAGGAATGACACCGAAGGGCATCGTTGCACTATTGCGGTATGCAAAGAGAACATATGTGGCGCGATCGGAACATGCCGATTACAATTAAGCGCCCGTACCGGCTGGCTTGAGGAGACGAGTTGACAGGTGAGAGCAAATGGGGCATATTCTGGCAATAGTGCGTCCCGGCATCACGCAAGAACTTTACCGACTGACTGCTGGGATGCTTCGGTTGACACAGGGATACTGATTGGAATACTTCTTCCGTATGGGGTATCACACGTGCTGAAGACGCATATTCTTATTTTCTTATTTTGTAACCAAAGTCAATCAGGACTTGTCGCCCCTCTGCTGGTGCAACGGGGATGCGAGGGTTTGATAGGCCCCAACGCACGATGACTAGGCACAACCCTTGACCCATACTAATCGCATCGCCCATTTCGTGATACAATCCTGCAAACCCAATAAGGCTGCGACCCTGCCTACTTTCGTGTCCGACTTTCCCACCAGAAAATACTCATGGTCGGCCTCATCAGGTTCAGATGGCCTGGCCATTCTCTCGGAGTCTGGTGAGGCGCAAGATGGTGTTTGATAAGGATCAACGAGCGTCCCAAGGCCGCTGTGGACTATCTCTAATCAGGTAGTCATGTACGATCGTGCAACCTCCACGGGGTAGGAGATCCATGCCACCTAACTTTGCATTATACCATATCCTGCATTGAGGACTTATCCTGGCGGCACACCCCGGGTATTCCCCTAGAGATTGGCTCTAAATGCCGCGAATCCCTTGGCTTTCATGAAAGTTGTCGAAGCGTTGTAAAATGTGTACTTCCCAAACGATCCCACGATGGGCTATCTTCGCGTGTTGGCTTCCTCAGCGCTGAGGCCAAAGCGCCGGATTCAAGCAACTACCTGGATTGCTCCGATGTGTGCGGCATTGGGTCAATCAAAGTAATGTTGTGCTTGAAAGGTTTTTCCTTTTTTTCTTTGCCCCCCAGCCTGATGAGTCAGACTTTGGTTGTCCCCATCACTCATTCCGTGACTTGACTCCAGATCGGGCTACGTGGTTTCTGTGGGGTCTCACAACGTGAATCATTTCTTGGAAGCGGGCGAGTCCCTTCGAGTTATTGGGGAAGCCTTGTTTCTGCCTCTCACAACTTTCTCCTCCCAATCTGGACCGCTGTAAGTGTCGACCGGCCGAGACTGACAGCGCGTAGACGAGTCATAGGATGGGTCATGGAGACTTAGAGATTTTTCAAAGTTCCGTGCCTTTTTCTCTGCCTTCGGCCGTTATAGAAATATGACCTAACCTTATATTGTGGGGGTATCGCACTCCCTTCACATAAGCGTCGTGCATGTCACCAGAGTGCTTGAGGTGCAACCGCGCCAGACTAGTGCAGAGTGTCCTGGCAATACGTTAACACTTTCTTTCGAGCAACTGACCCCACAAGCCCAGGTTTCGCCCTGGCCGTATCCTTTCAAGGTCATTAGTTGCACCTGCGTCTCGCATTTGATCTTACCAAACCACATGCTTTCCCGTTGCTGGTATGTTCCTGGCTCTGCGGAAATTTCATAACTCCTGATCGCCGTTTAGGATGATGAGCGATTTTTATTTTCCGGGCCGGATGAGCCCCACCTTACTGGAGGCCTGTTCCGCTGTCAGTCCTTTTCACCATTGTGAAGGAACTCCACGAACAGAGATTCGGCCTGATTGTTATTTCCATCGATATCACAGGGTGAAATGGCTGCCGTGATGGCGTCTCGCATGGCCAATTATGGGATGATTGAGCGGAGAGAGAGCGGGACCATTGAGGTGTCTCGTGGTCTGCCTTGCGTCTACCATATTCTGCGGGTGCCAAGTACTATTGCTAGCTTCTGCAGCCTCCGCGGGATGTCTTGGCCCATGGCGCGGATAAGGATAGCAGCTTCACTTTCGACCAGATGACCAGACCGTCCTCGTTCCAGATCGTTCTTAAAATGCTAACAATATATTCTAGGCCGTGGGCTACGGCAACCGGAAACAATATGATTCCTTTTGGGTGTCACTGATACCGCAATATAGTCGAGCGTGCCTTCGTGGGTTTGCCACCAGGAATCCTCGACCTTCGTGGCGGTAGGAAACGCCACATCCATCAGAACGTGAACACGCCAGCGCCGAGGTAGGGAAAGTAAGCGCAACTATACCTGTGTTAGGAGACCCTGTGGATCCAAGTCCGCAGGAACCCCGCATCAATACAGGCCCCTGCCGCCCTCCTCACACACAGGACTCCGCGGCGCAAGCAAGTCAAGGGTGACTTATAGGATGGAAGGCTTGACGTAAAGTGCATCTGCTCGGCACGCAGACCGCTCCCCTACAAGGACGACAACTTCCTCGCCGCCGTTTCCACCGCAAAGCTATGTTGGCCGCGTGTGAGTGTACAATGCGTTCCTAGTAAATCAACAGCCTTGTTGTTATCGAACGTCGTGCCAACCTTCCCCAGCTGCGCACCTTGCCACTTCTTGCGGTCGTTGCTACGTCACTCCAAGCGCTGCGCAAAGCGTCCAGCCGGTCGGCTTTGGGACACATATCGCTTCGTGGAAGTCTTCGCTACGCCTTCGCCGTTGAATTTCCGACTTCTTAGGCATGGACCTGACAGAGATTACCCGTAATTCCCCCGTTCAGCCCCGGTCAAACACCTGGGAAATGTTCCGCTCTGGCCATTGCTTCGCCAAATTTTAGCGATAATGCATCTACCATGCAGTTCTCTCTGGAATCAACGGCATGCTACACGTGGTGATACGATGGAACAAATACTGTCACTATCACGCGGTGACCGGGCTGCTTGTGCGCATTTTCGGATCAGTCTAGCGGTGAAACGTAAGACCTCATCGTCTTTCCATCATCCACCGTGTTCGCATGGCTAATCTCGAATAAAGAGAGGATGGGCCAGCCACGCCTCCAAATCGTGTTGTCGTCCGTAGTCTAGTAGTACCTTCCGCCAAAGGTCGGTAACGGACTTTTCGAACGTAGTAAATTACATTAATCACCGGAAAGATGTACAGAGATTATTTCTCCATTTCCGATACGGAGGAACTTGTGACTGACCTCTGGGCTCGTGGATGGGACAACGACATCCTTCTCACGAAGCGTCCTTCGCTAATGGACGCGAAGAATTGACCTTATTCATGCCGCACCATCTGCTGCGGTTCTCGACTTCCCATCGTCCTGACACTACCTCCGAAACGGATGGGGCCGTCAAAAGGAGAAACCAGGTCGCCAGTATGCAGCGTGGCATGCCCGTGATGTGTGCGTCGCCAGCAGGCTGCTTGCGCCGGCCCACTCCTCTGCAGTTAGTCGTTCCACAGTCAAGAACCCTGACGAAGTGGCGGAGAGCGTTAAGAGGACGGCACGGAGTAGGTGCGTAATTTGAATTTTGCGAGATGACTTTTCTCGTTTTTTGGGAGTGGACCCGCGATGCCCGCGTAGCGCGCAACCTGACAAGGACCCGCCGAACCCTGTCTCGGCGCCAATCCATTATAGGAGCGCCGTTCGGGGCGTCCCTTTCCGTCCCCCCGGCGAAGATAAAATATATGGACTGAAATACGGTTCACCACTCAGATCAGACTTCCTTTGGAGTCTTCGGTCACAGATTGATGCCACTGGTTACCAGATTTATGTCTCCAAACCTTCGGATAGGGGGTCACACACTCAAACATGGCTTCTGAATGCAACCTTGTTTCATTTCATTTTTTCTTCTTCTTTTGCGAATCTTTGCTAAATCGCCTCTAGTTTTTTTTTTTTTTTTTTTGGCTACGAGCGCCCTAGGAGTCTATATACCCGCCTTCCAATTTGTTTGCGACAATCGACCACGTTCAATCAGCATTCAACTGTCGATGAGTGATCCCGGAGTGATATGAGTAAGTCGATGCGAGACTCCGAAATAATGACTTTTCTTACTTGAAGATGGGTCAGTGGCAATGCGTGTGAGAAAAGGTGGCATGAGACAACGCTCACGCCATCTGCCGTTGTCGCTCGACATCAATTCAAAAAAATCGATGGCGTGTCTTGCGTCGAGTGGAGTCGGGGCCGTACCTGCCCCGCAGCGCTTGCTGGCGTCCCGTCATCATTCCACCGCCCGAGTTCGCGACGTGGTCATCGGACCTACTTCGACTACTCGGTGCTCAGTCTTGTCCGTTCTTTTGGGACACAAAACATATGTGAAGCGAAATTAAACCCGTCCCCTCCCATTCTGCTGGGGTTCGAAGCCCGCGGGACGCATAGCACACACCGCGTATCGGTCAGATAACAGACAAGGGACGCCACGAACCGATCGGGTGTAGCTCCGGGAGAACGTGTGCGATCACGACAACATGACGCCACGCCAAACCCAAACCCCCCTCCCCCAGCACAGAAAGTGAATTTTTACGATATAACCTTCCCAGCACCCCACGCCAAATTTAATCAGCACGCCGTACCTAGGGCTGACTAAGCACCAACCAGGTCGCCATGGACCGATGGGCTTAGACGCGATGGGTATATGCCAATGGGCGACACCGGCAACTTGCAGTTTCCGGCCTAGTACT
The DNA here is from genome assembly GCA_025769895.1 of Lactarius psammicola. Lineage (NCBI taxonomy): Eukaryota > Fungi > Basidiomycota > Agaricomycetes > Russulales > Russulaceae > Lactarius > Lactarius psammicola. Next base: position 59,253 of record WTXK01000255.1, read on the forward strand.
ACCGGGGAAGGCTTTCGCCGTAGACTCACGACTCGCTCGTTTGGGGGAGATGGGATGCTACAGGAGACCCAGCAACGGGCTTCATGACCGCCGGCAAGCTGCGCGCGTACATCGTGATATCCAACTCGTCCAGTCCCTTTCCTGACTCGTCCACGCTCCCATGATCATGCCCGTCACCGCGGCGCGGCGCGCGGGGCAAGACGCGCATCAACAGCACCCCCCACGCGAGGCATGCCAAGGTACCAATAACGGCAACGAAAACAAGAGGGGACAACAAATTGTGCCAACCACTAGTAAGTTAGTACACACACGGGCGGCGTCAACTATATCTGTATTGCCCTTATCATATTAGGGCGGGTGGCGCGCGGTGGGGAGGGGTGGGGGAGGGGGGAGAAGCGCGGGGCTGGCTGTCAGAGTAAGTTCCACCGAGTTGACTCTTGTGGGGTCGTGGGTACTGATAATGATGATGCCGGTTTGTTACATCGTATCATTGAAGAAGCAGCCTGTCTGTCGAGGAACGGGCCGGGCTAAATTGGAACCATGCACGACACGCACCAGGCTGGCTGGCCAAGAGAGGGGAGGACTGCTCTCTATAAGTAGCCATGTAGCACCCGAACGGGGTTTCCACTTCGGGCTCTCGGGAGACGCCGCTCACGGTTTTCTGGTATTTTCCGCCGCTACGTTCAGGTGACAAGCGCCAATCTCAACGAGTGTGAAATTCGTTTTCTTGGTGAATCCCAGTACAACAAGCACTCTATCATAGAGGTGAAAGGACAAAAAAATGGATACATACATACATATGAGCGAGATCTATACATACGTAGTGTACCTAAGTTACATTGGTCACCCTAGTTCGAGGGGAAGGGTGCAGGTGAGAGGGAGGATGGCAAGAACGGACTGAATGTTGTTAGCACAGCAATGGACAAAGCGACAAAGAGCAGTAGAGGGAGGAGGCAAAATTGTCACACGTGCAATGACCTAGATAAGATGGGTACGCAACGCAGGCCGTATATACTTAACAAACGTGAAACCTGTGAACCTGAGGAGTGTGGTCAAAAAATTGGAAGGGGTAAAGGGTGGTGTGAGCAACCGATCAAAAAAGAAATAAGCGGGTAATTAATCAGTAGCCGGCCCAGCTCTGTAGCGACGAGCTCTGCTCGCTCACATAAACACCTCCAGATGGTGTGTGAGAGCCGGGATGTACAAAAGCAGGCGGGGGATGAGCGGGTGAGTCGCACACGGGGATATCGTAAACAGGTGGGGGGTTCGCGCATAGTAGTCCAGGGGAAACGGCGGGGTTAAGGACGTGTGAATAATCCGCGCTTGCCGTCTGCCAATATTGCGCCACATGTGTGGCTTGGGTTGGTGCAAAAAAAGGCGGCGGTGGTGGCACGAGGGCCTCATACTCTGGATAAAAGATGAATGGCTTATCACCATCGTCCGTCGCAGGTGCAGGAGGGGGCGTGTGTTGTGCGGATAACTGGGAGGCGTACGGCGGTCCTGTGATCGGAGCCGCTGCGGCATAACCAACAGGCGCGTCTGCGTTACCGTGGGGTATATTGGCGAAACTGGACGAGGCTAACGGTGCCGCTGCACGTGCGTGAGCGTGCTGCACCTGAGCTTGTACCTGAGCGGGAGAAAGTGCATGCGCTTGAGGCGGTAGTTGTTGGTGTGGGAGAAGATCCGTGAAGGCCGGAGCCGGGTTAGTCGGTCCACCTTGCACTAGCGTTTCGCCCTGCCACAAAGGCGGTGGACCAGGGGGCGGAGGGACGGAGGCATAGGCGGTCTCCGCAAGGTTGACCGGAGGGGACGACAAAGGTATACTCATCTGCGCCCCAACGGTTACCGGGACCGTCGGTGACCCAAGTACGCCAGCTACCGTAGTAGTTGGCGACGGGGCGCTGACGCTTGCGGATGAATCCGAGTCCGGCGAGGATACTCGGGCAGACTCGGGGAGGGTAAAGTGAAGAGAACCTCGCCGAGGTCGCCGAGGATCATCACCTGTTCTGCTCTTGCTCGCGTGCACGCCGGTATTACGCCGTGGGCGAGCGCCTGCTGCGTCGGTAGAGTGGACTGGTGGGTATGGCGAGGCGGGTGTTGTTTCATCACGGAAGAATGGAGCACGAGACGACTGCAGGCCATAATTTCGCTTCTTTGTGAGACCGTGGATCTTCTGTAAGTGCTTCACGAGGCTCGGTTTTGCTTCCACGTCTGACCCAGAGGGAATAGTCGCAACGGACGGTGGGGGTGAATTATTTGTGGAGGTAGTCGTATGACGCAGGGCAGGGCGCCCGTTGGCACCAGCGGGAGGATAAGAGTTATTCCTGGGAAGAGGGGCTCGAGGTGGATGTGAATGAAGTAAAGGTGGGGGTGGGGGGAGCGCGGAGGGATCTGGAAACGGGCCTGTAATCGGTGATGCAAGCGACAAGCCAGAAACGCCGGAAGTAGGGGTCAGAAGAGTGGGGCTTACCGCCGGTGCGGTGCCCGCATACTCGACGGGAGTGTGGTGTGAAGATGTAGAAGGAAGAGACCCGCTCGCACCCTCTTGGTGGTCCTGGGGCCGCATGGACAGGTGAAAGCGGTACTTTTCCGTATTAGCCGGAAACCAGGTCGCCGCCTCTTGGAAGCCTTGCATATCGAGCTGGAAGGGAGGCATAAGTCGCATCCGCGGGAAAATGGTAGCGATTTTGGGGGTACATACAATGTCATAGAATAGTTGGCCAAAATTCGCAGATTCTTCCACCTTTGGATTCAGTACCATGTGAAGATGAATGTTTGCCTATCATGGATGTCAGCACACGCCGTGAGCACGTGAGTGGAGAACCGGCCTTTGTTAGTCTGGTGCCTAATGTCTGCCAGACGGTCTGCGGATCTGCACCTAGGAGACTTGGTACGTCCGTATTTCCCGATGGACCAGATGCAGCGACGACAAACAAGTGACGGGTTGTGGGTGTGTCGGGGAATGCCTTCATAAGTAGCTAAAAATGGGAAGATAAGTGAGAGGAGTGCGAGCCAGTCAGATAAAGGCAAGCGACACTCACATCGGCAACGTGGAACAAGGTTGCGGCCGTTATCCTATTGTTAGGTTGCTGATTAAAACGAACCTCTGGTAGTTGATTGTACTGCCGTGAGCCATTGGAATGGACGAAGCCCTCTTCTGACGGAGAAACCGGGCAGCTAGTGAGCCAGAGAACTTGAATCTGTATTAGGAGACGGAAGGATAGATGGGAGCAAACTTAGCGGGAAGGGGAGAGGGTGTAGGAGCGTTGCAACGTACCGGAACAACTGGATTGGCCATGCGCAGGGTACCAAGAAGAGTGGGGAGATGGCGATCTCTAAGATCAGGCCAACGTTCTACCATTGCAGCGGAATTCTCGATGAGGACCAGGGTGGCAACGGTGTGACCTTGTTGAGCGGGTCTGAAGAGGCCAGGTGGAGGTGAGATGGACATGACAGTGGAGGGGTGATGGAACAGGCGTGAGGGGGAGGTAGACAGTGGAGGGAGAGGCCAGGCGGGAAAGAAAGGGTAGGGCTGGGGCGAAGGCCTGCCCAGACTCGGATTAACAGGAGAGGAAAATAGTTAATCTCAAGTCAGAGCCGCGGGGGAACGATGAGACAAGACAAGCCGCCTTGAGCTTGAAGTTGAAAAGTAAAGACCGGGATGTCTCTCATACTATAATCTGGCACATCAGAATAATATAAATCTGAACGTTGCACCCAATCAGGGCGGCGCAGACAGAAACGGTCCCTTGCCGCCCGTCTACTGTCATTGGACCGGTCAGAAACCCATTTGAAGCCAACACGGAGACGTTTCTCAGAAAGGTCATTGAACAATTGTCACTTGCTTGCTACCTGTTCCCAATCCTATTACCGGGAATTGGGCCTGAGATTTTATTTATTTATTTATTTATTTAACTATTGTAGTTATTTTTTACTATTAACCCCCTTAACGTCACCATCAACTGACCACGCTCAACGCTCGCAACCTGTTCGTCGTCGTCGTCGTCGACAGTCACTCAGTCATGCTGGCATCATCACTCAAGTGTCCCAAACCCCAGTACAAGCCCATATACAACCCCCTCTTCTCACTCGCCTCCTTAGAACTTAGAGGAAAACGTTTCTCTGTTGACCGCGAAACCATCAGAATCTTCCCGAATCTGTCCTTCTATGCCTTTTCCCAAATGGCCTTGTCCTCAGCCGCCAAGCCACTTCATTAGGGGATGGAGGAGAAAACTCCGAAGAGAGGAGGTCTATGGTGTTGACGTGCGTCCATGGATTCTACTCTTTCCCCTATCCAGCACCTCAATTTAGCAAGCGCAGCTAAACACGTTACCTCTTCCCCTCTTCACAGTTTGACCCCGATTGTTTTTCCTTTGTCCTCCAATTCTTTCGCTCCGCCTCCGATGCCTTCTATGGGACCGATGCATCCCCTGGTCTTTATCTTGCCCAACAACACCTTATCGACACATCACCGTCTTCCGACTTTGCTCCTAACCAGAACCCTCTCCTCTCAAAGCAAGCCATTATCGTTCTACGGGAAGAATTGGAGTATTTTTCCATACCGCCCAAAGGCGGTAAGGCTTCCACAGATGTGAATGGAATAGCCAACGAGAGCATGCTTGACCTTAAGCGTGATTGTGGCAAGTACCTTCTCGAAAAGAGGAGCATCTTTACTGCACTGCAGCGCAATGTCAACAAGGAGAACAACATTGCGGAGCAGCATCTAATCGACATGTTGTGCATGAGGTAGCCGCGTGTCCATTGTCGTCTTATCCTCATTCACTCATGCGTTCCGCAATTTGTCTAGTGGTTTCGACCGTGAGGACGAATGGGGCTTCAGGGCGCTTGAGCCTTCCCGCTGCTGTATATCTTCCATAGCTCTAGTCCTGCTTAAGACCGGTATTCTCCACCACCCGGCGACGTCGGGTGAGAAGCAAGTCACTATTGACTATAACCAGATGGCCACAGCACAAAAGCTCCTGCTCTTTTGGAGGAAACCTGCGGTGGGTTATCTTTCTCTCCCGTCCCCCTTATCCTGGGGTGTGACTAATCACATCCTGTCGTGATCTGCAGCGCAAATGTTGGTGGGATGGAATTGAAGTGGAGTTGAAACAGGCCGGCGAAGATACCCCACGGATCATCAAGTTGTGGGCACGCCGTGTATGGACACTCGAGCTCAGCCTGGTGCGCACGCCTTCTCTTGATTGATGAACTGTAATGGGTACTAACTGCCCTTGATTCGGCTGTGGCAGGTCTAATCTTGGTTTACTGGGATCCGTGCTCCTTCTTGGTGCGGGTGCTGCTGCCGAGAGCAACGACGAGATAGGACTGAGAGCATACCCTTTGAGAGCAGGGCGGTGGCAACTTTTGACAAAATGCCCTATTATGCATCCGTTGTTGTTGGCGTGCGTTTACTTCAAGGATACCCTGTCATGTCCTTTCCCCCCCTTCCTTCCACTCATGCACGTACTCCCACACATTGCATCATCTACACTAGTGTTGTCCGGCTCTTCCCCATTGTTTTCCGTCGACATTTCTATTTCTCTTCTCCGTGTACATCGCAGTATTATGGTGGCATTGCATGTCGCACCGTGTTTGGCAAGTCAGTCGCCGGCGGTACATATTTACTTGGTTTGTTTGTACTTCGATGTCTCAGGGATCTTCGCAGCGACGTCGAAGCGAAGCAGGCAAGGTTCATGCTCAATTGGCCAACGAACTTGAATACTTCAAGAGTGAGCGCCTGTCTTGTCGACTGCTGTATTTCGTTGCATGGAAAACGAAGCGGGAAGCAGTCAAACGCCGGGCTCGGCTAGGTCACCACGATCCGGGTTAGCTGAGTCCAGGGGTAAGGCGAACGCTACTGTATTTGTTTGGAAGAGATAATACATTCTGCCAATTCAATTAGCGGGGATCCAGTATGACGCCATCTCCGCGACCAAGACTCGGTCTCAACACGCACGATCACTTTCCCTCTCCCACTTGCTACCCTCCTCTTCAAACTCCTCCATGACAACCCCAGATCGGACTCACATTGACGCCGGTGAACAATCCTTTGACCTCGAAGATCTCATCTATGTGGAGGAAACGTGTGGATCTTTTTTGTCTCCTTTGAGGAAAAATATACTGACACTTTCTTATTTACTAAAAAAGATTCTACAAGGTAGGATACGAAGACGGGTATGCGCACGGTCGCCTACACGGGTTAGTTGAGGGTCGTGCGCTCGGCGCGGAGAAGGGATTCGAGCTCTGGGAAGAACTCGGCTTCTACGAAGGTGCTGCGCGCCTTTGGACCGCCGCCGCCTCGACCGACGCTGGCGGTGTGGATAGGTGCGTCCTTACCTACCCCTGTTTCGAGTGTCGCAGATCAAAAATATCTTCTTTCTTCGCTTTTTCTTGCATACAGCCGCGGGTCACACCACGCATCCGCGCTCCTCGCATTGATTGAACGATTCCCACGCAAGAATCCCCGCCCGGATGAAGATGGTGTTGATATGGTGCACAACTACGTCTCATCCGCTCGCGATACAAAGCCATGTGCGCCTCATTCGGCGTGCGTGCCCGCCTGCAACCCGCTCCAGTTGTAGTGGCCGAGGACGGTCCTGGCCTAAACTTAAACGAAGACACGGCTGGCGGTCTGAATGTAGGCGCTGACATGGGCGCAAAGAAAAAGGGGCAGGTAGTCTGGGCACTCAGCGGT
>WTXK01000256.1:0-65246 GCA_025769895.1 Lactarius psammicola
CACTGACACCCTGCTTACTGCGTTGACCAGACCATTCAAGTCCTTTTAATCTATTTATCCTGATCAACTCTTGAAGGATGCGGTCCTCCATGCTCTCCTTCCTGTCGGTGGTGTCCAGTGATTCAAGCATATCCAGAATGTTGGAAAGACAATTTTCATATTCCAGATAGATTTGATTCTTATGCACCAACGTTAATGCGTATAGGCCAACATTGGGGTGCCTGATTTGCTGAGGGTCTGGGTTTTGGTAAGGGCCACTCTCAATAGGGTCATTGATGAACTCCAAGGAGTCAATGTTGGGCATCCATGTGTAACGTGCAGAAAGCTCAACATCTAAAAGGGAGAAAATGTCCATAGACATTGCGACAGACATTGGCCTCGCGCCCAGAAAGTGAGAAAATGAGATGTGGAAGGGTAAAGACTTTGAATTCACGAAGGAGGGTGTCACAGACAGAGAACAATGGCTAAACCTACTATTCCATGTTCTGATATGTGCGGTATATTTATGAAATCATCAATTCATGTAGACAAACACCGAGTACGAGAACTCATCACCATTGTTGGCTGCTACTGGATAGAGGTCAGGGTCCATTGTAATACCATTTGGGGCTAGCCTTATGACTGTGACTAGGACACCCATGATCACAACCAAGGTAACCATCCTTTAAATTACTGTAATGTCAGCCAATTCTTGTCACGACTGCATGATGTTAGCGCTGCTGAGTAACATCCAACCCAATGCAGATTCTGTCAACCAAGTTACAGGCAAATGAGGTGAGTGCTGTCGCCAGGTCTTGATGAGAATCTGAGTCATCTCAATCAGGGTGAGGGCAGTTGAGGTATTAAAAGAGTAGGTCAGTCAGACGATCAGGTGATGGTTGACCTCGCAACCAAGTTTGAGCCTGGTGTACATGAAATCCCAGGCATAAATCAGCTTAGATGGAATGTAAGAGGCAGGGACGCACATTTACGGTGTATCCTACCATTATTAATTCACACACAATACTTTGGGCATGAGTGCCTCAATAGCATTGGATGTGTTTTGCTTTTCTTTTCTTTTCTTTTTTTTTTTTCCAATAGTTATGGATCGAAGGATAAAACTGCCATTGTGCACAGTAGATTCTCGAATCAAATTTAATATCTAAACTGCAATCATAGGAAGCGGTCCTGAAGACAACCATTGCATGAGCTCATAGCAATAGACATGACACTTTGGTAACTTGTGCATTGCAATTCATCACTGTCTTATGTGACCTCACTTCCTTCTGACACTTGTGAGAACTAGAAGATAAAGAAAATACACACAACCACTTACACCCGACGGACGGACAACTAGACTCGCGAGGGTGGTGGCTTACCACTCCCACCCTGGCACAACTTCCTCTTCCAACCTAATGCACCTAGTGGTACCAAGTCGAGATTGACCACTTGCAGATGGCAAGTACTAACGGAGGCGGTACAGTGCATCATCCCATGGCATCCAGCCTGAAGATGAGGACTGCTGGGTAGAGGTGACAAGAGAGAAGTTAGGACCAGTAAATGGAAAGGCAGTGACAGCAAACAGAAAACAAATGGAGCATCACTCCACGGCCAGAACTCAACGAAGGACAGGCTTGCCACTCCAGCCCTGCCCCACTTTCCTCTTCTCCGACCTGACATCCACAATGGTGCCAAGTTAGGATTGACCGCCTACAGACAGTGAGTACTAATGGTTGCCCACAAGGGGGCAGCAGGACCAGCCACTGAGATAGTGACCCAGCAATGCGCGTGCTGGTGCCAAAGGCATCCAAACGTGGCTCACCCCACTGTGACTCTGCAAAGGTGGTAGGAGAGGGGCAGCCTAAGGTTGTCAGAGGGTGATGATGGAGGAGGAGGTATGGAGCAACAACCCATGACCTCCAGCCTGGAGATGAGGACTGCCAGGTGGAAGTGACTAGACATGTTTAGAAACACTAAAATGGCAAGGAAAATTGATGGCACTCACCTAAACGACAACAGACAGAAAATGTATGGAGCATCACTCCACGGCCAGAACTTGACGAAGGACAGGCTTGCCACTCCAGCCCTGCCCCACTTTCCTCTTCTCTGACCTGACATCCGCAATGGTGCCAAGTCAGAATTGACCGCCTACAGACGGTGAGTACTAACGGTTGCCCACAAGGGGGCAGCAGGACCAGCCACTGAGATAGTGACCTGGCAACACACACGCCGGTGCCAAAGGCATCCAAATGTGGCTCACCCCACTGCGACTCTGCAACAGCAGTAGGAGAGGGGCAGCCTAAGGTCGTCAGAGGGCGATAATGGAGGGTGAGACCCGGAGTAGTGCTCCAAGGACCTAGAGAGTCGCAAGTCTGAAGAAACCTAATCCAGGAAGAAGGGCAACCTGCATAGACTAGATTAAAAAAAAAAAAAAAAAACTCACTTGGAAAGATAGGCAGAGCGGTTCCACCAAAAACGAAATGAGGCAAGCCTGCGAAAGTGAAAGTCTACAATGTGGGTCAAACAAATCACATGTACCACCAGGTGGGAAGGAAAGCCACGAGCACTCCCAACCAGGCAACCAGGTGGCATGCCAGTGTTGCTCATAAAGGGTGTTGTGCAGAAAGAAGGATGGGAAGAGCTTGGAGAACTTGATGATTGAGGGCACCGGGAAAGAGGGAAGGGAAGGGGCAATGAACGCTCCCACCGAGGCAACCAAGACAGCACGTCAAGGTTGCCCATGAAGGGTGCCGTGAGGAGAGGGTGACAAAAGATCTGGACAGTACGAAGACACCCAGAAGGAGAGTGAGAGTGAGATGGTAGCAAAGAGAGTGAGCATGAAGGTGCAGATGGTGGTGGTGGTGATTTTATTGTGACTTTCAATCACTTGTAACTCACGTAACTTTTGTGGCTGAGGGACCTCCCCGTGGGAGAAAATGCATTGCGTTAATTGTGACCGGTACACCCAAAGACCAAGATGACCGAGATTGAATGGGTGCACGTGTTCAATGGGAGGTTCTGCGAGTCTGCCATCTGAGGCCAATTCATCATCCAGCATACATTCTATATATTTAAAAAATATTACAGCCATTTTCATATCAATAGGCCTATTTGTGGAAAATTTAGTACGGGGCTGAGTTTCAGGAACTTCCATTGGCATATTTGCCAAGACTTACCATATTTTTTTGCGAAGGTGTGAGAGTGGGGCAATGGAAACAAAAAAAGATAAGACAAGAGATGTGATGAAAAGAAAAGATAAGCCTTATTTTTTTCCGATCAGATCTCAGATAACTGGTTATCCTTGACTTCCACTCACTCAGCCCCATACTAAATTTTCCGGAAATAGGCCTATTCATATGAAAATGGTGTAAAAACAAACCCTGGCCAAAGTAGAATTATACTGTCCCATCCTGTAAAATCCCGTATACACTGTACCATAAACACAAACATAATGTTATGTCAACATAACCCCTCACACTTGCCCTCACTACAGGACAAGCAAGGTCATAGTCAACAAAGTTGACACCTAGTGGTTAGATAATGTTAGATAATGTCCATAAGTCCCTCCACCCAAGGCATTCAATGCCCCACGTGGGACCCACACCCAGGGAGTTGTGCACAAACTACGTCAGGATCTGACACCTTATACAATGAAGCCCACAGAGATTGCCTTATCAATGAGGTTCAAACGTCGGACAATTTTTCCACTGGTTGGAAGATCTTCAGAGAAAGTCCTTGGCACGTGATATCATAGGTAGTGAAGAGAGGACGTCTGTGTTCTCCCAGAGAATCGACTGCTCCATCTGAAAACATTTCATATTCCATATGCCTGGTGGAGGGATCATTGCCATAGAGTGAGAATAAGATACGGATGATAGGGATGGGGAAGCATCCATCTTCTAGGTCTGAATGCTCGATTAAGCCACATTTGAGCGGATCCATGCTTGGGAACACTTCAGAAGTTGCCCGACAGAAGTTCAAGTCGTTCTTCACTTGGACAATAATGAAACTGACCCGCCTGCAAACAAGGTCACAGCCACCATGTAAGAACGGGTACACAGCATCGAAGCCTGGTTGACAATTGGCGCCCAAAGCTGCCACACCGCGTGCAAGGTAGAGTAGTAGATACCCACATGAGATGAGCCTCTGTTCTTGGGGTTTGATGAAGTGGTTGAAGTGCATGTAGGTGCCATCAAAAGCTTGCCCAAACTGCAGCTGGTTGGCCTCCGAACCAGAGTGCCAGAGTGATGGCTTGTAAGCCATTATTGACTCACAAGTCATTTTGGAAAACAAATTCTCGAATAAGTCTTTGACTGAAAATTGATGGCAAAGCTGTTCTGGAAGAAGGTGGGGTTTGGATTTAACCAGTGCGTCATGGGCACAAGTGAAGAGGGCAGTGACCACCAACTCTCCGCGGTCACCTTGATTGATACAGAAACCCGACAAAACTTTCAAAAGAGCTTTAGGCATTGAGAAGTTGGTTAAGCGCATGGCATGTGAAGCTACCTCAGAGAGTATCAGCTCAGATGACACAACGGCATACAACGTTTCGATTCCAGTTCTGACTGCCACAATGACGCGCATGTGGTTAGCCACTTGGTTGTGTAGTACTTGCATTAGCTGTAGAGGGCCATCTGATGTCAGGTATTATATGGTGTTGATATCGAGGGCCAAGCACTGTGACAAGCCGCATATTGCTGGGCCTTGTTTAATGAGGCTGGCGTTACATCCACACCCAACAATTTCTGAACTGCAAAGTTGAGTAGGTTGGAGTGTACGTCATCGTCGCCATATTTATAACATGAGCCCCACCTAGGAAGCTATTCATAAGTGCCTGAGACATAACAAGATGCAACTTACAATGGCCTTCCCAGGTGAGAAATGAAACGTAATGAGGTGACATAATCAAGAGTTTGCCCTTGTTGAAACTTAAAATCTCTGGCAAGTTGGTCAAAGCTAACGAAAATGTATGGGCGGGGTGAGGTGAATTCGCCACCGTTGATATGAGCAGATGCGTCTTCACCACGAGGCTGACCAAACTGCGTAACTTTGCCAGTGGTGGAAAGGAAAAATGAAAATAGTGGTTACAATCCGAGCGAATGAAGTACTTGGCGAAGTGAAATAAAACGAGACTCCTTGTCCTCATTGTAGGAATCTGCCAATGTATGTGCCTCATCAAATGTGATGAATATATCTACACTCGCACCATCTGAGGTGCAGATACAATGTTGTGTTTTGTCACTGTTGGCATTGAGTGCTGCCAAAAGTGCTTGAAGGGCGTCAATCAATTGTTTGTCACTTGGAGTGGTTTCTTTAGATTCAATCATCTCCTAGACAACAAATGGGTTGGAATGGATGAAGACAGCCAAGAATCTGCAGCATACCCCAGCAAGATGAACAACATCCCCATAAAACAAAGTCCTGCTACTCCCAGGGTTGTTCATAGATTGGTCCTTCGACATGAGAGTCCAGAAGTTTAATATCTGCTCAGTTTTGCTGGAACCCATACAATCTTTTCGAAGGGTCTCCTTGGTCTTTTCAAATAATGCAAGGAGAAGGCATCATATCTGGATGTTGGCCTCTCCTCACGGGAGGTGAGACCCATTCACCTTCAGGAAGTCACACACAGTGAAGTCAGCAGGAGGAAAGCCTATAAGACAAGTTTAGCAGGTTATGAGTGTAAGTGTGATAAGAACGAACCTTGACTTGTTGCCCCACATAGGTTGATCAGAATCAGAAAATAGTCCTTTGACAGTTTGTCCAACATGCACAACTTCCCCATCCCAGATGACTGGACAATGGAACAGTAGTGCCCGTATACATCCGGTAGTGTCAATTGATCAGTGACATGAAGTTTAAGGCCTTCGAGCGGAGACTGTCTGACAAAGGTCCCCATCCAAGAATCTTCAGTAGCTACATAACATTCAAGTAAGCTTGAGCTGTCACATTTGAATGGTCGAGACTTACCCCGCTCCTGTGGAGGACTCACTGACTAGTGAGGCCGGTTATGCTTGGAACTCGGAAGGGGACGACGAACAATGGGGAAGAGGAGGAGGGTGACTAGGAGGAACAGAAGTAGGGGCTTGAGCACGAGCAGGACTGCGAAGGGAAGATTCAATTCAATGGTGGTAGAAAAGAAGGGACAGGGGAGTCTAGCAAGTGATTGTCACAAGTGGACAGTCTGAGGGCTGTCCGTAGTATTAGGCTAGCTTATATACCTAGTTACATGGTCTGTGCGCAGTAGAATACTCTGGAATACAGTGGAAGCATTATAAATAGTATCCAATGGCGTTAGTCTCTCTTAGGTCTCGTGACCTTCTCCGCAGTACATCCTGTAGAAGCCGGTAGAAGGCTACAGAAGGTCGTAGAACCTTCTAATACTAATAATAGATCCTTGTTTACCTGTTAGTAATTTGTTTGGACTCTGTCCACAAATAATAACAAGTTAAATCATCCAAAAACATCAGGCGACAATGAAAACGCGATATTGTGGACGCCTCTACTCATCACTTTTGCGCAAACGGACATGGTGGGACCATAGAGCCCAGGTTTCCTACTATATGGGAGGTGGAACCAAGGGTCCTAGTCGGACAACTTGATAGTACCCTTTCTTTGAGTGTGGCAAGTACTATTGATAGTACATTAGTATAACTAAGTCATGAACGTGGCATACTAGTTCATGACAGCTCCTGTGATTCCTGCCAAACGAGCTCAGATGGGGGCTCAGTTCCAACTGAGAGATATCAACAATCAGTTGCCATGTGCTTGGGTTTGGGAGCTTACAAGTGGAGTGGGATGACCCAGGCATCCAAAATACACCTGACAAACATTCATGACCAATTCACCCCTTTCAAAAGCACGTAACTTACTGTGAGAGACGATATCCCCCATGTTGGCCAAACTCGTGAACTCAGTAAATGCTCTTTTCAACACCACAAAGAAATCATGCTGTTCTAGATCAAGGATTGCCTGGAATTCTTTTTCGGTAAGAAATTGTTCTCCTTTGTGTATCTCGCGAACCTTCCAATAGATTGCATTATAGAATTTGAATTTTTCCTTGGTGACATCCTTTCCAGCTACATCGGGCAGAATGAAGTTTTTGAATGAAGTTTTTAACCCCTTGAGTGTTTCGTTGTCAGGCAGGAGAACTAGATGTCATGAGGAAAGGCACTTTGTTGGGGGAAGAGTTGCTGGGGAAGACAGACACTTGAGCACCACGAAACCAATTGAGTGGTACTATAATGAACAATACTTTTCAGGGCCTTCCTTATCTATGTGATTCCCATTGTTGTCTTATAAAATAAACCCAGCTCTCCTTATCTCCTTGTATCTCATAGGAAACATCCGAGTCTGCCATCCAAAGGATAGACTCCGACATTTCACATGTGACGTGCACTCAGCGGGAGTAGTGAGAGAGGAGGTAAGAAAGGCAAAGGTTGGGTATGCTGATGGATACAGGACAATAGAGGTAGGAAATCAAGATAAAGGGTGCGAAAATGGTTCCAATGGGGCAAAGTGACTGTGAAGCATCTTCTGAGCAACACAATGACCTCATCAAATGGGGAAGACCAGCCAAAACAAAGAGTGCATGTGAAACATATGCATCCAGACGACATATGTGGCTGTATGGCAAACACGGAACAGGTGTGCACTGTCGATGAAATGCCCCACATCAAAAAACAAAGCAGAAATCCACACAAAAACAAAAAGCAGAATACGGAAGGGTGGGTGAATGTGCGCATGTGAACTGTGCTCAAACGAAAGCAGCATGAAGACTGTGAAAAGGGTTTGAACACAGGAAAGTCCGCGGTCCACTTTAGAGTCATTCACGTCTTCTATACTATATGATGAGGTGTGACAGTTTCTTCACCAACATCCTGATCACCTGACTGGTCTTTTTCGGACAGCCTTTTCGTTCTCGCATGGCCAATTATGTCTATTGTCTCTTATGGTTTGTCATTTGCTTTTGTTTGCTCGTGTTGTCTCACATTATCTTGATGTTGTGTATAGTTATTCGGCTTACAATTTTACTTTATTGGTAACCTAACATTGCAGTGTAACAAACACTCCAAATGATCACTTTGAAGGGTTATTCTATTTCTAGTTGATACGTCTGTATTTCAATCTGTGCCTTACTGTAAGGTCCCAATCAATTATTCATATATTTGAGACCCCCAAATGAGTCAATACGCAATTTGTACTGATTGAATGACAGCACTCCCTGCTTGCCTACGTTGTTGACCAGGCTTTGAAGACCAGTCTTGCATTGTATATTGTCCCAGAATAAAGATGGTTTTTAAAAACAAAAACAAAACACTGGACTGCTCTCAGTCGTTGGAGAGGTGAAGGAGAGAAAGATAAGTAGAGTGACACATAACCAGGGATGCACAAGCTCAAGCTACACAGTATCAAAAACTGTGAGCTTTGGCGAGGTGCTACCAATTCGTGCAAATGCTCAAGCCAACAGTGTCAGCTGCAAGCCTTGGTAAAGACAAACAACACTGGAAGGTGGAGAAAACAAAAACTGGACTGCTCTCAGTCATTGGAGGAGTCAAGTGGGGATGGAAAGAAAGAGAAGTAGAGCGACATACATAACCAGGAGCGCACAAGCTCAAGCTACACAGTATCAAAACTGTGAGCTTCAGCAAGGCACTACCAATTCATGCAAATAGCTCAAGCTGACAGCATCGAGCTGCAAGCCTCAGCAAAGCACAACACTGGAAGATGGAGGGAAAAAAAAAACTGAACTGCTCTCAGTCATTGAAAGAGCCAAGAGGTGAGGGAAAGAAAGAGAAGTAGAGTGACACACACAACCAGGAGTGCACAAGCACAAGCTACACAGTGTCAAAACTGTGAGCTTTGGTGAGGCACTACCAATTCGTGCAAATGCTCAAGCTCACAGCATCGAGCTGCAAACCTTGGCAAAGCACAACACTGGAAGGTGATGAATGAATCGTGTAGTACATGGAACAACAAAGTAAAAGAAAAAGGGCACTCGGCTAATCCCACAGGTCTCCGCTCTCTTTAGTCCGGACATGTGACATGTGACATGTCACTGTTGCTCCCTCTGAATGCCGCATTGCCAGACCATAGGGCTCAGCCCAATTACAGTAAAATTCCAAGTTTTCATGTCAACAATTAAGTCTTTCTTGAGTGTCAAGCAAAACACTGTTGAAAATATATATAATGGTACAGACTGTACAGTACAAGCATGCGCCAACAAGAAGTTGGGGCCTGGTATATTCAGGGTGGTCACTTTCTGAAGGTGTGAAAAGACAGGTCCCAACACTGCGGCAGATGTGAAGCAACGCCGGTGCTTGTTCCCACGGCGCATGTCCAAGTCATTTCCAACATCGAACACCATACTCGCTCATCCTCATCGTCCAGCTTGTCTCTTCTCACACACACCTACTGCACAGTGAGTCAATCAGCACGTGTCAAAAAGCTTTGACTCACTGTATTTTAGATGTTTCTTTTTGGATATATTTGTTCACTCGTTCAATTCACTTGGGATTGGGTGTGTAGCGTGGCTATTGAGCCACTGGAGGATTGGGTAAGTCGTCCATCTGCTGTGTGAACGCTGTGCTGACCATTCAATAGATGCAATGCAGGGACTTGCGTGGAGAAATATTTGTTTCTGCGCGACTTTGGATCATCTCCGGAATGGAGGGGATCATCAACCAGGTGTTGCAACTGGTGCGACTGGTGCTCCCTCGCTCTCTTGCAGGGTGATCACTGTCTAAGGCGGGGAGGTTAAGGTTGAGCAGGTTTAACTAGCGGGAGAGAAGTCAGTCTGCGTTGGAAAATATATAAATTTATCTTCTCTGCTTCTTTTCAGTGGTAACTCACTGCGTGCCATGCAAACATGTCTAAGCAAAACCTTTGCTTTCGAGGTGATTACATGACATTGTCTTGTGCACTTGGGTAAATGTGCGAAGTAGTCGAGAGAGTAATGAGGTGGATCTAAAGGCAACAATTCCACGCTTGCTGTGAGCAATGCCGAGGACTAGCTGTCTGTCCATTCATAATCACGCCAATGTCATCTCACCCACTCGGGTGAGGGAAACCTCCAAGAAATCAAGTTACGATTTCACACTTACTGTGGACAATCCATTGCCCATGGTAGTATAGGGCTGTGTGTTGTCTTTGGCATACGCACTGCGACTTGACTGAGTCAGGCATCACATGCATACATTTCGAGCACCTAGAGTATGGCAACTATCGACATGGCTATTTAGGCTCTAGTAAAAAGAGGTTAACCAGAATGATAAGAGTGACAACTTGAATTTAACCTACATGTCAACTGGCTCATCAACTGATTGATCCGCTTGTGCTGTTCTTCAACATGAGCCAAAATCATTGTTATAAACTCTTCCAAAGAGCAAGCCAGTTTATGCAACCTCTTCATGACATCGTCCTGCATCTCATACCCAGTGTGCATATTGTTACTGGGCACTGCATCAAGGACTGGGGCAATTCACGTGAAGACTGGCTTACATGTGATCAAGTAGTCCTGTACAAGCAAATTTCTGCTTTGAACAAGCAGGAACAGGACAGTGGTGCTCTCCATTCTGTTGAGGTCCGGGCTTCTGATGTCTCTGGCTTCCAGAGCCATGTGTATTAAGCAAGGATGGATCCAAACTGATTGGCATTGCATAGAGAGGTGCATGGTCGGCCAGGATGTTTATTGTGTCGTTAAAGGAGTGAGCATCTGTAGCTGATGGCCCCAACATGCTAAGATTCCCATCACAGTCTGTTGGATCTGAGTAGAAACATTGATTGAGATATAAACAACACGTACCTTCAAAATCTATGTCAGGGTATTCCGAATACACTTTGTGAAATCTGACAAGGGAACACCATGCATGTAGAAGTGTGGTGTACACCTGAAGTACATCATCTCCAGACTGTTTGGAAATGCAATGCTGACGGAAGGTCAACGCGAGTCCAATAGTGGTTGACAAGTGCTCAACAGAAACAAAGTTGCAGGCAATCTTAATGGCATTTGTGATGTTGCTGACCTACGCCCTCGACATCTTGGATGACTGTGACATGAATCAAGCCGCAACTTACCTGATGAGCACATCCCACTGTCATGAACCGTCAAGCTTAGGTTATGACTCAAGAGTTCAGGCCGGTCCGGACCGGACCGATATTATGTAATCAACTTCCTAATTAGGGAACCCGAAGTCGGAGTTTGAAATTATACTCCAAGGGTCACGTGATCTGTCACGTGACTAGTTCCTTGTAGAAGGTTCTACAACCTTCTACAAAGTTCTACCAGTTTCCACAGAAGAACTGCGGAAAAGGTCACCAGGTCTTGGAGAGACTAATGCCATTGGATGGTATTTATAGAGCTTCCACAGGCTTCCAGGACATTCCCAGAGAGACTATTGCCATTGGATGGTATTTATAGAGCTTCTACAAGTTTCCAGAGTATTCCATTATGTAAACACCATGTAGCCAGGTATATAAGCTGGCACAATACAACGGACAGTCCCTCAGACTGTCCACTTGTGAACTCCCACTTGCAAGGTCATAGTCTATTGCACTGCTCCCTCTCTCCACTCTGCTCTGCCTTCTTGCCCCCTTGCTCGTGTTTAAAGCTATCCTCTCTGCCTTCTTCATTGTCATCTTCCTTGTCCCTCATATCCGTCGTCTACTCCCTAAGTGCCCCAAGTACCGTTGACTTACTGGATAGTAAGTCACCACACCCACAGGGATGAAGACCGCCTCTCCTTCATGTAGGAAGAATGTGTATGCCTTGATATTATGTTTAAGTTCTAGTTCATGCAATCGGGCAGGGTTAAGATAAGTGTTTTGAGTGAGGACAGGATCCTTAGGCTTGGGATGCATGGAGAGGATTTTTCTGAGCTGCATTGTATCCTCTGGCAAAAAGATGTCCCATTGGGTGCCCCCTGGGGATCTGACATTCTGTTGAGCTGCAAACACACAGACATTAACCGCATCAGTAAGGTCACAATGGAGTCGTGTTGATCCATGGTGACCATTGTCTTGCTTAGTTGCAAGCACAAAGTAAACCTTAGGGCCTAGACCATCATCATCATGTTAGCCATCAGTACAAACAGGTAGTCCTGCCATCACCTAGGTCTGGTGGCAAGCCAGTGTCATCTGGAAAATGTGCGGCCAAATTGTCTCTGCCGTTGAGATGAGTTAGATGGGGAAATGGTAAGCAATCTTTGAACTCTTCATATACTTTGGCAAATTTTCCAACTCTGAAAGTGTCTTGAGATGGCCAATCCTGACAGCAATCGGTCCATGTCGGTGACATAAATCAAAGAAGAACGAACCTTGACCTTCAGGACTGGATTACATGGCTCTTGGGGAGTGTCATACAACCTCAAGACACAAAGTGCCTATGAACAGCTCATGAAGCTGGAAATGAAGAACAATGACGTTGACACCTAAATTGCAACCTTTGAACAGCTTGCTGCGACAGCTGACTGGGAGCCCAATGCCAAGGGCACCATTGCTCACTTCTGCATGGGCTTGCAAGCAAACATTCACTGCCGTATCCTCTTTAGAGAGAAAATCCCCACTAACATGGACAGCTGGAAGGAAGCTGTGTGCAAAGAGACAGAGCACAACAGAGAAATCCACAATGCAGGACTTGACAACCGCAACAACCAAAGACCCTGCCAACAGACCCAGAACCAGAACCAGGCCACACACCAAAACAACAACCAATGCACCTTAGCACCACAAAGCAATGGTGTCATCCCAATGGATGTTGATGCCACAGTATCCACCCCAGTTCAACAACTGTGCAAACTCACAGATGAAGAGCGCAAGAAGTTAGCAGCAGAAGGATGCTGCTTCCACTGCCGCAAACAAGGCCACATGGCCTGCAACTGCACCCAGTACCCCCAGTACCCCCAGAACCAGAACACCTCAGCCCGCGTAGCTGACACCACCACTGACACCACCGCTCCAACCCCACAAGCTGACAGCAGCACCATGCCAAAGGTCCCACTCACCAAGGCCCAACAGATTGTGGCCATTAAAGCATCCATGACAGAGGAGGAGCATGGAGAGTACCTTGACAGCAAGGACATGGAGATTGACTACATGGGCTGCAGAGCCATGATCACAGAAGAACCCAGTAGCATTAGCAACATGTACAGCACCAAGAAGGACTCAATGACAGTCAAAGTTCACTTGTATATGTGGCACTGGGAAGCACAAGTTGAAACACTCCTTGACTGTGGCACAACAGACAACTTCATCAACCACCAAACACTGCAGACCCTCAGCATGGGTACAAGACCCCTGGAGCATCCCAGGATTGTCCACAATGTGGATGGCACCATCAACAAGGATGGCACCATCACAGATTACTGCAACCTATTCATCAAAATAGGAGAGAAGGTCATCAAACAAATTTTCTTTGTCACCAACCTAGGAAGGGACCGGCTCATTCTGGGCCACCCATGGTTCAAGGCATTCAACCCAGAAGTTGACTGGACACACAATGAATTGAAGGGAGAAAGCATCGTTATTGAAACAGCAGGATACCAGCAGAGGAAACAACAGAACCTCATGAAGATTAACAATGTTGCACAACAGTGGGCTGAGTGTGCAGCGCAAGCCAAGCCAGAACAAGTTCCAGAAATCCCTTCAGAATATGCACACCACACTGCTGTCTTCTCTGAGAAGGTGGCCCAACGTTTCCCACCTGCCAGGGAAGAAGACCACATAATCACCTTGAAACCTGATGCCCCAGCCACACTCAACTGCAAGATCTATCCGTTAACCCCAGCAGAGAAAGCAGCAACCAAGGAGTTCCTTGATGAACACTTGGAGAAGGGCTACATCGTCAAATCAAACTCTCTCTATGCCTTGTCATTCTTCTTCAGGAAGAAGAAGGATGGGAAACTTCACCCCATTATGGACTACTGCCCTCTCAATGCGGCCACAGTATGCGACATGTATTCACTTCCCCTTATCAACACCATCCTAGAACAACTACAAGGAAAGAAGATCTTCACAAAGTTCAACATCCACTGGGGATACAACAATATCCACATCAGGGAAGAGGACCAATGGAAGGCGGCATTCAAAACCCCCTTCAGACTTTTCCAACCCTGCGTTATGTTTTTCAGTCTCACCAATTCCCCCACCACATTTACACATACCATAAATAGGATGTTTTGGCATCTACAGAACAAATACCCCACTGAGCTCTTCGTCTATATGGACGACATCCTCATTGCCACAGGAGATGACTTAGAGTGTCACAGAGAAATTGTCCATGCAGTACTGGACCTACTGGAGGAAGAGTCATACTGTCTGAAGCCCTCCAAATGTGTCTTTAAACAAAAGGAAATTGAGTACCTTGGCATCATCATGAATGGAGATCAGCTCTCCATTGACCCAGTAAAAGCCAATGGCCTGAAAGATTAGCCCAGAGAACTCACAACAGTTAAACAAGTTAGAAGCACCCTGGGAGTTTTGGGGTATCAGTGCCCCTTCATCCCCAACTTTGCCACCATTGCACGCCCTCTGACCCAATTATTACAGAAAGGAACAAGGTTTCAATGAACTCCTGAATGTTATAAGGCCCTGGACAAACTTATCTCCATTATCCTATTGAATCCTGCACTCTGCCAACCTGACATGTCAAAACCCTTCCAATTGGAAGTGGATGCCTCTGCCTTTGCAACAGGGGCCATCCTATCACAAAAGGATGGCAGGGGAAAACCACTAGCTGTGGGATTCCATTCCAAAGCCTTCACAGAGGCCGAATGCAACTACGACATTCATAACAGGGAGTTCCTGGCTGTTGTCAGGGGCCTTGAAAACTGGTGCCACCTTCTAGCGGGCTCCCCCCATCCAGTCACTGTCCTTATGGACCACAAGAACCTCCAGTATTATCGTAACCCCCAGCACATCAACAGGCAGATAGTCCGCCTTGTCTCCAAGCTTGCAGACTATAATTTTGTTCTCCAGCACCAACCCAGCAACACCAACAAAGCCGACACTTTCTCCAGATGCCCAGACCACCATGACGGCTCAGATGATAATGATGCTGTCACAGTCCTTCCACCCCAATATTTCATTAATGCCACAACCCTCTCCTCAATCGATGACCGCATCTGTGCCCATCAACTCAAGCGCCCTGAGCTCCTAACCAAGTGGATGCTCACCCACAACCTTACAAAGAAAGACCACCTATACTGGTGCGGGGGTCAACTTGTCATTGTGGAAAATGACAATCTAAGGAGGGGGGTAATTTCCCTTTATCACGACTCAGTCACTGCCAGCCACCCTGGAATTTCAATGACCCTTTACACAATTTCACAAGACTACTGGTGGCCAGGCATGAAAGACACCGTTACTAATTACATCAAAGGATGCACCACCTGTTAATCACATAAAAACAACCCCACAAATCCCAAGCCACCCCTTTTCCCCATTTCCACTGACCCACATGCAAACCCCTTTGAAACCATTGCCCTTAACTTTATTACAAAACTCCCCAAGTCCCAAGATTACAATACCATACTTACAATCACAGACCATGACTGCTCCAAAGCCTCTATCTTTATTCCCTGCAAAGAAACCCTTGATGCCAAAGGCACTGCATTACTATATGCTACTTACGTACTTCCCCATTATGGACTCCCCAAGAGAATCATCTCCAACCGTGATCCCCACTTCACCACTGCATTTACCAAAGAACTCTGCAGACTCCTGAATATTGAACAAAACATCAGCACCACATACCACCCCCAGACAGATGGCCAGTTAGAAAGAACAAACCAGCAACTGGAACAGTACCTCCGCATCTACACCAACTACCAGCAAACCAACTGGGCAGCATGGCTGCCCCTTGCACAGTATACCCTCAATTCTTGGCCTAATGCCACAACCAAGAAGACCCTGTTTGAGCTCATTATGGGACACATCCCATGCGTCCACCAGATCACCCATGTCTCCAAGGCCCCATCAGTCAATAAGTGGCTCCAACAGATCAAAGAAGCAAGGCAACAGGCACAGGAGGCAATAAGGCACTCCCAAGAACTCATGACCAAGAAACCCACGCGATTTGTCCCCTACTGTGTGGGAGACAAGGTATGGCTAGACACCAGGAACCTTAACATGATACACCCCACTGCCAAGCTAGCCCTAAAGCACTATGAACCCTTCCTAGTAACAGCCACTATTTCACACACTTCCTATCACCTCAACTCCCTCCCCAATGGAAGATTCACAATGTCTTCCATGCGTCACTCCTTACCCCATATAGAGAAACCCCAGAACATGGCCCCAACTTCACAGAACCTTCCCCAGAGTTGATTGATGGAGAACTGGAGTGGGAAGTGGAGCAAATCATGAGCTCCAGACACTGATGTGGACACATGGAGTACCTGATCAGATGGAAGGGCTTCTTCAAAGCACATGACAGCTGGGAACCGGCCAGCCACATACACGCCAACCAACTCATTTCAAATTTCCATCGGCAAAACCCTAGCGCTGTCAGAACCCTGGAGGATATAAACCTCACCACCCCATCCACTCCTCTCATCATTCATTCTATCACTTCCACTACAACCACTACCACCAACTCTACCACTTCCACTCCCCTTGTCAACCCTTGTAAAACCATGTCTTCCCCTTCCCAGACCTCCCCTGCTTCCCTCCTTGAGTGCATCTCATCACCGCTCACTCCTATTGCCAGAATTGAGGAAGCTCCCTCCTTACTGTCCCCTGCACCCCTCTTCCTTGAGTCCCCCATCCTCTCGTCTACTGTCCCCCTGAGCCAGCAGCTCTCAGAACCCCAGGGTTACAGCTTGGACAGTCATCCAGCCACCCCAGAGGTCCCTGAGACCACTGCCTTGACCCCTGCCCCACGCACCCTCACTCCAGACCCCAACTTGTCCAACCCTGTCTTCAATGCCCCGTCCCCTATCTCAGAGCCCATTGACTTCGACATCTCCCCTGATGCAGTAGCCCCTGTGGGCTATAAATGCTACAATCCCACTAACACCATGCACACCAAGTATGGCTCCAGTATCAACATTGACAGGGAAGAAAAGAGACCCCACTTTATCAAGTTCGACATCAACCATCACACCCACCATCATGTGGTGTGTGAGTGCAGGGAAGAAGAAGCCCAACCCTATGGGCAGGACTTGGTGGCAGCACCCTTCTGGGATCCCCTTCTCAGCATCACCGATGACTCAGACCTCACCTCCTTTGATCCCACCAACTCTGATCACTGAGCCATTGACATTGCAGTGGCCGGGGTAGCTGACCCAGGAGTGGAGGCTGACATAGACAGGTTCAGGGCCCTTTGCCTTGAAGAACAGTTGCTGCAGAGGCAGCAGCAAGAGCTTTGCCAGGCCTTGGCCAACTGGCACAGCAGCCATTCAGAGGTCAGAAGGCGCCTGTATGCAGCAAAGGCAAGGTCCCATCTCCATCCCTACCTGCAAGGACAAATTCACATTGACCACCCCCGTAACAATGTGGAGGTCGCCATTTCAGCTGGCACCCCCATTTCTGATGTCATCCATGGTAGGGTTGACAATGCGCCATACAGGTTGGAGATGCCATGGTTGCATGGTGAGGAGAAACCAGGAGTAAACCAGTGGATTCAGTCTGGGAGACAGGAGTCCCACGCATCACAAAAGCCAACAGTCAAGAAGCCATTCTGTGGCATCAAGAAGCCGGCACCCCTCAAGTGCCTCATATGCAAGCTCCCCAATGTTAACCACACCACATCCAACTGCCCCATGCTCAAGACCTGTGAATACTGTAAGCAGGATGGCCATTACTCGTTGGATTGTGCGTATCCACATTCCCACTGCTACAACCATGTCCACTGTGTGGTCCTGCACCACCACCCCAACTATAACAACATAGTGGGGTGCACCTGGCACCATCTGGCATTGGGCAGCAACCTCAAATACATCAACAAGCCCATTGTGTGGGACAAGGGGGAGACTGCAGCACAGTGGGACTAAAGAAGAATTGTGAGGATGCAATTGCCAAGAAGGGGGGTCATGTCATGATCCCATAGACTTTTTTCTTTTTTTACTTTACTATTACTATATGGACTTAGTATCTGGTTA
The DNA here is from genome assembly GCA_025769895.1 of Lactarius psammicola. Classification (NCBI taxonomy): domain Eukaryota; kingdom Fungi; phylum Basidiomycota; class Agaricomycetes; order Russulales; family Russulaceae; genus Lactarius; species Lactarius psammicola. Next base: position 18,075 of record WTXK01000256.1, read on the forward strand.
CTGACACAGCACCACTTACATGTGATTGTCTAGCCTTTCATGTGATTGTCTAGGACTTTGTAGTGGGTCAGACCCTAGAAGTTACTAGTGGGTCGTGTTATGATCTGGACGCTTCAGTCCTTTCACATGTGTGTTGTCACTTACCTTTGTTTCAGTTCTGTTATCTTTGTTACTCCATTGGTGTGTCCCCTTTGTTCTATATGTGGTCTATTCCCTATTGTCTTGTGCTTCGGATAAGAAAACCTCAAATAACAACATTTACACATGTCTGTCCTTATGTGTTCGTCTTTGTGACTTGAGCACTATATATACTTGTACTTTACAACTGTAAGAAGCCAGACTTGGCTTCATTTGCAATCTAGCAACCTTGCCTTCGTATCTTTGGTGTGAACAGTCCTTCCCTTATCTTGTGAACCACCTCCCTCAACTCTAATTGAGTCAAACCCTCCTTTAAAGTCTTTGCAGTTGTACTATAACAACGCCACACCTGATTGACTTAGTTCACCACCAAGATTAGGCATAGAGAAGTGTCTTACACTTCGGACTAGGTGTCCTATCTCTAAGTTAGTTGTGCACCTTGTGCACAACACTATTCAGACACTACTAGAGTTGTAGCATCATAGACGATAGACGTCTTTGTTCATCTATTAGTGTGTGTCTTCATAGACACTCTGAACCCTTGAACCACCCTCTGCACAACACCCCTGCTAGGGCGTAACAGGTTGGGTTTTAGGAGTTAGCTGTGGGTTGCCACTATCTATACAAACCCTTCATAGACATAGTAGTTCTTTAGTTCTGTCTTCATCTTTACTTCAGCAATACCATCGTCTATCATCTCTACTCTGTGTGCCCCTCTCTTCTTCTCATCACCATACTAGGGGAACCCCTTTAACTAGGGTCCCACCACTGAAGTCTTGACTTTTGTACTATAACAATTGTCACACACAGAACCCTCATACCTCTGTTCTTATTTGTGTGAGCCACACCCAAGGTCCCTGCTGAGACCTTGACAACAACTGTCAGAAATACGGACACTTTAGTCAAGAATGCACCCAGCCCTGCAGATTCCATCAAGAGGGAATGGCCGTGCCCACACAAGTACATGCAGCAGCTACCCTCACACCACAAGAAGAAGCCACCCAGGTTTTACAAAACCTAGCCCACAAGAGTAACAATGTTCAAGAACTTGTGATGAAGGGAATATGGGCTTGGGAGGATTTTGGAAGCACCTGAACCCAGCAGCCTGGGTGAGGGCAATACATTCTTGTGATGTTGTAATAGTAACTATGCGATTTTGCTCTATGCATATTCCCGTATCAACTCAAACACATCACACTATGACCGACATAAAAGCACTCATAGACTCTGGAGCTACTGACTGCTTCATGAACTATAAATTCATGAGAAGACTCAGGCTGGGGCTGGTCCCCTTTGAAAAAGCCCAGAAGATATGGAACATAGACAATACCGAAAACAAGGGGGGGTCAATCACTCACTATGTTGACCTTGATGTATGCACTAAAGGAATCCACAAGGAAATGAGATTCCTTATTATGGACATTGGCAACAAAGACATTGTTCTTGGATATCCATGGCTTGCCACTTTCGAGCCCAAGTTTGTCTGGTACTATGCAACCATCCACGAAGACATGCTTCCAGTTGTTATTAGGTCTGTAAATCCACAAATCACATGACAACCAGTAGTTGGCATGGCCATAACAGATGAGCTTTCCCTTGAGGAGAAGGACAACATCCTAAACACCCTTGAACAAGAGGACCATATTCTCCACACCACAGCTACTGACCTTTCCATCACTGCCCAACAGTACACAAAGGTGGCTGTTATCCCACCAGAGTATCATCAATTCGCAAAAGTATTTAGCGAAGAGGAATCACACCAATTCCCACCAAAATGAATATGGGACTATGCCATCAACCTTAAACCAAACACACCCTTGGCATTGGACTGCAAAATATACCCACTGACACAAGACAAAGATAAGGCTCTTCAAAGGTTTCTCAATGAGGAACTAAAGAAGGGCTATATCTGACCATCAAAGTCCCCTTACACATCACCCTTCTTTTTTGTCAAGAAGAAAGATGGGAAACTATGACCAGTACAGAACTACCAGAAATTAAATGACATAACCATATGCAACCAATACCCACTTCCACTTATCATGAATCTCATCACAGACCTGAGCAACACAGACATCTATATGAAATTGGATGTTTGCTGGGGGTATAATAACATCTGCATCAAAGAGGAGGATGAAGAAAAAGCAGCATTCAAGACATGCTATGGCCTTTTCAAACCAATAGTAATGTATTTTGGGCTTACAAATTCCCCTGCCAAATTCCAGACAATGATGAATTTTATCTTCCATGATGTCATCCTCAAACACAAAGCTCTTGGCACCACTATTTGCATCTACATGGATGACATTGGCATTGCATCACAATGGGGTCTCACAGGACATATCACAGCAACCTGTGATGTCCTCCAAGTCATGCAAGATTTGCCTTGTGGTGTTGGCGTCCATATGCTGGTGGATCATGGTGAGCTCTTATCACTGCATGTTTTACTAGTACTCCCCTGGTGATGACCCTTCGTCCCTCTTTGTACCATACTCTGTCTGCCTTCATCAACTGATGTGCATTGATCCCATGTTGTATCGTATCTTCATTTTGCACATACATTTGGTCCTGTGGTGTCACTTCATCTTATGGTGCTACTCAAGCCTCCTCTCTTTGCCCATTCGTGGTTTATATAAAGATCTCCTTTGGGAGTACCATGACATTGCAATTATCATTGTCTCTGGTGTCATAGTCTGGCCATTGTGACAGGGTGTTGGCACATCCATTAGTGGTTCCTGTGACATGCTTAATCTTTATGGGGTATTCGGACAATTCTGCTACTTCCCTTGCTACTTGTCTGGAAATGTTCTAAGGGCTTTGCCAATAGAGTAGGTTAGCGTGGTCAGAGTGTACAATGATGTCATGTGGGGATCCTGCTAATAACAGCTTCCAGTATTTGAGTGAGTTGACTATCACCAAGAGTTCAAGGTTGTATATGTGGTAGTTGTGCTGTGCTGGATCAAGGGTCTTAGAGTAGTATGCGATCAGATGCATCAACCTCTAACTTAAACTGGTCTTGCAGTACTGGATGAGCCAGTATTGGCTCTGCCGTTACTAGTGCCTTCAGCTTTGTGAATGCTTCTTGTTGTGTTGGTCCCCATTGCCATTCTTGCCCCTTCCTAGTGAGAGTGTTTAGTGGGTGTGTGTGATGTGCAAAATTTCTGATGAACATGTGATAGAAGTTACAAAATCCAAGAAAAGAGCAAACATCCTAGACAGTCTTTGGTGTGGGCCAGTCGTGAATGCCTGAAATTTTGGTGGGGTCCATGCATGTTACCCCCTTTTCAAGGATTACCCCCAGGTAATCCATAGATGGTGCATGGAAGACACATTTTTTGGGTTTGAAATACAGGTCATGTTACACAACCCACACCACACATGCACCAATCCAACCAATATATCCAAAGAAAGATGCAACACTGTTTGAGATGGTGGCCATGGACTTTATCATTAAACTTCCCATATTGGGAGGGTACAACTCTATTCTCACCATCACTGACCATGATTGTACAAAGGCCTCCATTTTTATTCCCTGCAACAAGGAGATAATGGCAGAAGAGATGGCACAACTATATGCTAAGTACATCTTCACATGCTACAGATTGCCCACCAAAATCATATCCAATAGGGACACCTGATTTGCATCCTGATTCACAAGGGAGCTATGTCGGCAACTTGGGATTCAGCAAAATATTTCCACTGCATATCACCCAAGAACAGATGGGCAATCAGAACGAACAAATCAGTGGCTGGAACAGCATCTCAGGTTTTAGGTAGACCATCATCAGAAGGACTGGCTCCACTATCTCCCTCTGGCAGAATTTGTGCATAACTTGTGGCCCCATGAAACCACAAGGAAGTCACCATTTCAACTCCTTATGGGGTATAATCCATGTGCTGATTGGCTTGATAAGCCATCCCCAATTCCACAGGTCTCAACACACCTGGAACAACTGCAGGAAGCACATGAAGAGGCACGACAACTGATAACAAAAGCCCAGAACCTTTGGGTGAAACATAAGAACACACCCCGATACAGTGAAGGTGACCAAGTATGGTTATATGGGCGCAACCTCAAGACAAGTCAGCTGACTGCCAAGCTTGTGCCCAAACAACATGGACCCTTCACCATCAATAAGGTACTATCTCCATACTCTTATCAGCTGAAGTTACCCACATAGTGGAAGATTCATCCAGTCTTCCACATTGATCTTCTCACACCATACAAAGAAATGACCATGCATGGGCCAAATTTCACATGACCACCTCCAGATCTAGTCAAAGGAGAAGAGGAATATGAGGTAAAGAAGGTTCTAGACACCCAGCTCTTTGGCAGAGGATGAAGACGACAATATCTGGTCAAGTGGCTTGGGTATCCAGACTTGGAGAATTAGTGGGTTAACAAGGCAGACATCTTCGCTGATGACAAGATAAGGGAGTTTGAACATTCAAACTCCATGCAACAACTGCATATAAGGACCATGACATCTGCTGAGTTGCCCATCAGTTCCTTACCTCTTATCCCTCTCATCTCACACACCCCTCCTATGGACTTTGCCTACTATGCCACAAAAACCGCCAAAGAAGTCTTTTTGGCAGAGCTACTGAAGGGGCTTATCACACTCTCAGAAGCCAGAGAACAACTTTGCCATGTCCATGAAAGTGGTGACACCTCTGCTCTTGAATACGACACCAACAACAACAACAACAACAACAACAACAACAGAGGCAACAGCAACAATGAAGATGGAACCACTGTGGTCCCTACAGCTACTGAAGACAAGGGTGTTGTGGCTGCCATGCTTACTAGAGATGAACTCGCCTCTGTGGAGCATGCCTTCCCCATCCCTACGACAGCAACAGTGTCCGAAGACACACTTCAGCCCAGGCTGCTTACAGTGTGGAATGTTCCTGACAAGGAGAAGTATCGCCATGAACATCACAAGAATCCTATCATAATGGGAGAAGATATGAGCAACACCAAGCCCCTACTGGTATGAGTCTGCTTTCCAGCCAATGGTGAAGCAGCAGAGCTGTGGTGGTCCATGGCACAAGAATGGATGAAAGAGCAGCTCAAAGGTGTGAGATATATAAGGCACGAGAAGCTGCTGAGGCAGCATGCTGAGCTAAGGAGGATGAAAGAATTGTGACTCAAGAGTTTGGGGTGGTGGACCGAGAAACCAAGTTGTACCCAGCTAAGCACCCCCATATTACCTACAGACTATATGAGCACTCACCTAATAACACCCCACACACCACCACCACTGATGGAATGCCCATCACCTGTAACCAATGGAGACCCTGGGTTGACAACCCTCTTCAACAGTCCTTTACCACCAGCACTCCTCAGGGATGGACTTGAAATGTGGGGTGTGACTATATGCCCTGCCCTATCACCATCAATGGGATAAGCTGGCCTGCTCCCTGGTACCAAATAGTGGAGAGCAATGACCCTATCCTCTTAGCAGGGACCAATCAAACTGACCAGGTATACACAACCCCCTTTTATGCAAACCCTTGGACTGTACTACTGCAACCACCCAAGTATACACACAAGGAGTTGGAACAATTGGAGTGGGGGAATCTGAAGCAGCTGGTGGTGAATCAGTGCCTGCAGGCAATTGCCAATAAGTCTATTCCTGCAGAAGTCTGACAATACCGAGCGCTGACACAAGACCAGCGGCGCCTCAAGCAGTGTCTTAAGGAGATTGAAGCTGTCATTGCCCACCTCTACAGACAGCGTCTGCTAAGCATGGCATGCCTGCATAGGGCTGATGCCCCATGCCATCTCAAGTGAGAGCAATGGCAGCTCGGGGATCCCAAGATCCTCTGGGAGTGTACTAACCACACCAAGTACCATTGCGACTGCAGATATTAAGGATGTGGGCATCCCTTCTGAAAAGGGGGTGATGTTACAATGTGAGGTGGACTCTGGGTAGCTCATATCCCTGGACTGGGAAGTGCATACATGACTCCTATGATAATGGCCAGATAAACCCAGTACTGTATGATAGCTTGGAGGTTTCCAATTGGTGGAGATAGTACTACTATCTATGACTCAGACTAACTCTTACAATAACCTTACAATACGTGATTGGTTGTAGCACTTCAAGAGGCACTTTAAAGCCCTCACATATCTGTATATAAGGTGCCCAAGCTGCACCCTTAGTCAGCAGCTTGGTTTTCTTGAATCTACTCTGTATCTCATCATCTTTCTTTGTGCCTCAAGTCTTGCACTCTTCTTAATAGGAGTTTGCCTTATTGTTATCATCCTTGAGTCTGTATTGTCCCTTGAATAAGGGCTTGCTATTATACTCCAAAACCAGTCACATGCCATCAGGCCATCATCTGGCATATCACTAAGTCATCATTGTAGTTGTTGCTGATATCATGCTCAAGTCAAGCCATGTGACAGTAGACATGTAACATGCAGGTCTCTATCTGTGATCATCTTCTTTGGCAGTCCATAGTGCAGATATATGTGTTGAAGGTACAGTTGTGCAACTCCTTCTGCAGTGATTGTTTTGTTGCAGGGAATGAAGATGGCTGCCTTGGTACAGTCATGATCAGTAATGGTGAGAATAGTGTTGAATCCTTTTGATATTGGTAATTTGGTAATGAAGTCCATTGTCACCACTTCAAATGGTTGTGCTTGATACGGTTTCAGAAGTGGACTCTTACTATACTGATATAACACAGGTAGTAAGTAGTAATTAGTCATGGACTTATAGTATCAGTCAGCATGAGTATCACATGCTAGTAGTCAATGAGGTGTTTATGCTACTAGTTAGTATGGATTGGAGAGGAGCTTTAAAGCTACCTTGTATATGTATAAAAACCAGTGGTACAAGACCAAGGCTCTTTAGCTTGGTCTTCTTTAATTCCACTTCTCATTATTCACACAGCAGGAAGACCTTTCTCTCTATCTCTTATGTTGGACTTTGTGTCTATCATTTCTTAAAGTGCAAGTGTATTTGTTACCTTGTCACTACCAAGTTGTATACCTCAAGCACAGGTTACATTCTCTTATCGCTAAGTTATCATTGCCTATATTTGTGCCTATGCCAGACTTTCATCATGGAAGTGTAACATTAAGACCAAGCTACACACCGTGACAACTTTTCTAACAACTGCTGAACATTGGATTAACTTCCAGCCCTACTTTATTGACCAAAGAGAAGCAAGAAATGTACCCACCAGATATCTCAAAGTGGCCAGGTGGAGGACAAATATAGGACCAGAAGGGTATTACATGGACACAGCAAGACCAAATTGGTGGTGTCCAGTGGAGTTCAACTTTGAAGCAATCTGTTGGACTTGTATTAGGGAAAACCCAAGGGGTAATAATTGGGAAGTCATAACACCAGCTGAAAGCAATTTGTGTTGTGATATTCACACAAATGAAGTAGTAATCAGGGCAGAGTGGGGTCTGATTGACAGAGCACCAGAAGAAACACACTCCACCAACTCACACACCCCAGCACCACCAGAAGCAAGTCAGGAAACTAACCAATTGGAAGAAGGGGAATTAGATGAGGAACAAGAAGAATCAATCAAACAAATCGTGGAACTCACAAATCAAATCCAGATAGTAGAGGAACCCAAAATTATAAATGTTATGGCTATGAAAACCAACCAGGAACTGGTGATAGAACAAATTGAGGAAGTAAACATCCAAACTTTTATAAATCCAGATATGGGACATGTGATGACTGCAGATAATATTGCATTATATTGAGCAATAGGATCAGATTGACCAGATCCTCCATCTGGAGGAGGAGGCCCACCTGGAAGAGGAGGACCTCCCGATAGAGGAGGACCTCCCGATAGAGGAGGACCTCCTGATAGAGGAGGATTCCCCAGAGGAGGATTTCCTGGGGGAGGAGCTTCTAGAGGAGGAGCTTCAGGAGGCGGAGGAATACCTCCAGTAGGGGGAGCTCTTGGACACCAATCTAACAAGTTCATTGAAAACACTCCGCAAATATTCCAGGGAGACTGTCTCAAAGCAGATGAATTCATGACTCAATGGTCATTGTATTGGGGAGTAAACAACAATAACCCTATAATGACCAACGCTTACTGACGATCTATGCTTTTTCTTACCTATATGCAAGGAAAAGCAGTAAATGAATGGGTTATGAACACAAGTCAATGGCTCAACCAACAAGTAGTGGGAGGAGTACCTGAACAAACCCTGGATCTATGGATAGAAACAGAACGAGCATTTCAACGAAGATTTGCAAACACCCTGGAAAGGGAACAAGCACAAGGAATGCTGAAACAAGGTCTCAAGATGAAGGAAGGGGATCTTGACATATACATTATGGTGTTTGAAACTCTAGCCAGACAAGTGGGATATTGGCTAAGTTCCATTCAAACTACTGATTTGTTCACCAATGGACTACCACAACCTCTTTTTGAAAAGGTGTTTCAAATGGATGACCCCCAAACATTTGAAGAATGAAAAGATGCTGTATGGAGAAGACAACAGCAATATATCCATATGAGGGCAAAACTTGATGCTCATAAGGGACAAATCCTCAAACCACGAGGCTTCAGCAATAAAGGTACCATGCCTGGTAATCTCCCAAATCCAAATGTGATGGATACTTTGGCCAATTGAAGCTGTGCCTGGCTAGCTGGATCAGAGGAAATTAATTACACACAACCACTGTCAAGGTCTCAGCAGGGACCATGGGTGCGACTTGCACAAATAAGAACAGAGGTACGAGGGTTCTGTGTGTGACAATTGTTATAGTACAAAAGTCAAGACTTCAGTGGTGGGACCCTAGTTAAAGGGGTTCCCCTAGTATGGTGATGAGAAGAAGAGAGGGGCACACAGAGTAGAGATGATAGATGATGATATTGCTGAAGTAAAGATGAAGACAGAACTAAGGAACTACTATGTCTATGGAGGGTTTATATAGATGAGGATGACCCACAGCTAACTCCTAAAACCCGACCCACTAGTAACTCCAGGGTCTGACCCACTACAAAGTCCTAGACAATCACATGTAAGGTGAGCAATCACATGTAAGGTAGGTAATCACATGTAAGTAGTACTGCGTCAGTGGTCAAGTACCAAGTCCGTAAAAGTAAAGTAAAAGAAAAAGAAAAATGTCCATAGGATCATGACAACCACCATATTCTCCACCAAATTGAGGAAGAGGAAGAAGAGGAAGACCAGGAGGACAGGATATAACCTGCTATAATTGTGGCAAAAAGGGACATATCAGTCACAATTGTTATCAGGCACAAGGACAAAATTCTCAAAGAAGCCAAGGAAGGACAGGAGAAATGGAACTGGTTAACATTTGAAGCACAATAGCTGGAATGACAGAAGAGGAACAGGCCCAGTATTGGATGGGATAAGTAGCCAAGTTAGGAGATGGAGTAAAGGACCAGATCCTAAAGGATCTGTGGAACAAAGAGGGTTTTCAGGACACCTAAACCCATCAGCCTGAGTAAGGGCGGTCAATTGTAATTCTGTCATTATCACATGCTATCAATCTATGCGAATTCCAGTTTCAATAAGGACGAATTATTCAAAGGCCGAGATTCAGGGGCAACAGACAACTTCATCAAACTGTCATTCACCAAATGAATGGGGTTAGGAATGAAGAAACTGGAAAGACCCCAAAAAATATAGAATATCGATAACATGGAGAACCAAGTGGGGCGTATCACTCATTGTGTGGATCTTAACATACAAACTAAAGAAATTCACAAGGAAATGCAATTCCTTGTAACCAACACTGGACAAGAAGAAATTGTACAAGGATATCCATGGCTAGCACAATATGAACCCAAAGTCAGTTGGAGGCACGCTATAATACACGAAGATGCATTACCAGTCATTCTTCAATTGATTAACCCACAAAAGGAAGGGGTAGTAATTACCAAAGTGCTAACTGTGGAGGACTCACTGTCTAGTGAGGCTGTTGATACTTGGAACACAAAGGGGGACAACAGACAAGAGGGAGGAGGAGATAGATGCAAAGGAGTAAGAGAAAGGCTTTGAATACAAGCAAAACAGCAAGGAGATTGATCAATCCAATGGTGACAGAGGAAAGAGGACAAGGGGGGTTTTGCAGGTAGAAGTCACAAGTGGACAGTCTAAGGGCTGTCTATAGTATTAGCCTAGCTTATATACCTAGCTACATGGTCTGTGTGCAGTAGAATACTTTGGAAGGTAATAGAGGCTTTATAAATAGTATCCAATGGTGTTAGTCTCTCTTAGGTCTTGTGACCTTCTCCACTGTATGTCTTGTGGAGTCCAGTAGAAGCTGGTAGAAGGCTGTAGAAGGTCATAGAACCTTCTACCACTAATAATAGAACCTTGTTTACCCATTAGTAATTTGTTTGGACCTTGTCCACAAATTACAACAAGTCAAATCATCCAAAAACATCAGGTGACAATGAAAACGCGATATTGTGGATGCCTCTACTCATCACTTTTGTGCAAACAGACATGGTGGGACTATAGAGGCCAGGTTTCCTACTATATGGGAGGTGGAACCAAGGGTCCTAGTTGGACAACTTGATAGTACCCTTTCTTTGAGTGTGGCAAGTACTATTAATAGTATGCTTGTATAACTAAGTCATAAATGATGCATAGTAGTTCATGACACTAACCATTGTCAATAAACAGCAAATTGTCAAACAGCTGGAACAGGAATGTTCCATCAGAACAACAGCAACAGAATTGGCAATAGCAGCAAAACAATATTCTGCCAAAATAGAATTACCCAAAGAATACCAAGAATTCGCTCAATTATTTAGTGAAGAACTGTCATATTAATTTCTGCCATCTAGACCATGGGATCATGCAATAGAGTTCAAAAATGAAACTCCCAATGCGATTGATTGCAAAATATATCCTCAAACGCAAGAAGAAGATAAAGCCCTTCAAGAATTCCTTGTAGAACAATTAAAAAAGGGGTATATCAGACCATCAAAAAAGAAGGATGGAAAACTAAGGCCAGTTCAAGATTATCAGAAGATCAACGATCACACTATCTGAAATTAATACCCTCTACCACTCATATCCAATCTCATATCTGATCTCAGTAATGCTCACATTTATACCAAATTAGATGTACAATGGGGTTACAACAACATGAGAATCAAAGAAGGAGATGAAGAAAAAGCAGCATTCAAAACCTGTTATGGATTGTTTGAACCCACATTTATGTTTTTTGGATTAACCAATTCACTGGTGACATTCCAGACAATGATGAACTATATATGTAGGGAAATTATTGCCAAACATGAACTACTGGGAACAACAATACGGGTCTATATGGACGACATTGGTATAGCAACAAAAATAGGTACCAATCTTCAAGCACATATTGAAGCAGTCAAGGATGTTTTACAGGTATCAGCAGAACACAATCTATACTACAAACTGGAAAAGTGCACGTTCCATGTGCCATGGATGGATTACCTGGGGGTAATCCTTGAAAAGGGGGTAACATTCATGGACCCCATAAAAATTGATGGCATCAAAAGCTAGCCTAGGCCTAATAAAGCAAAGGACGTATAATCCTTTTTGGGTTTTTGCAAATTTTACCAACCATTTATCCGATGATTCACCACTCATGCTGAACCATTAAACAAATTGACAAAAAAGGAAACTGATTGGCAATGGACAGAAGAACAAGAGCAGGCCTTTTAAACTTTAAAAGACTTGGTGACCCAAGAACCAGTATTGGCACACCTAAATTTGAAAGAACCATTCGAACTTGAAGTAGATGCATTGGGATTTGCGGTGGGAGCAGTATTACTCCAAAAGAAAGAAGACAAAAAATATCACCCTATTGGATATTACTCAGCAACACTCAATGAAGCTAAATGAAACAATGATATCTACGATCTGGAACTACTGGCAATTGTTAAAGCATTCTGACACTGGAGACCATATCTGGCAGGATCACCTCACAAGGTGAAAGTATTTTTGGATCATTTAAATTTGCAATACTGGCATTCTCCACAGAAGATCAGCAGATGGGTAGCCAGAGAAGTTCTAGAATTATCAAAGTACAACTTTGAAATTTACCACATCAAAGGCAAAGCAAATGGAAGAGTGGATGCCTTATCGTGAAGATCTGATTACAATCAAGGGGAACAAGATAATGAAGATGTCATTGTACTACCAGATTATGTCTTTGTTCGAGGAATGACAATGGAACAATCCAAAGGACTAATGGAGGTACTGGAACCAGAAGACATGAATCCTAAAGATCTGGTGTTTCAGCAAAACCAGACAGAGTTAACTCCTTGGGTAAATGCTTATTGATTAAAGAGAATACAGGGTACCTGGTACAAAGACAGAAAGAGTGTAGTAATTGGGGAACTCTATGCAAAACGCACAATCATCAAGGCACATCATGATTCCCCAGTATACAGACATTCAAGGATAAAAAGAACAGTGGAACTCATGACACAATACTATTGGTGGCCTGGAATGAGTCAAGACATAAAGGAGTATGTCAAAGGATGCACTGAATGTCAACGACATAAAATCAACACCAGGCCCATCAGAGTGCCCATACAGCCAATTTATCCAAAATCAGAAGCAATGCCCTTCAATACTGTCACCCTTGATTTTATTACTAAACTTCCCACATCCCAGGGGTACGACACCGTATTGACGGCCACTGATCATGACTGTAGCAAGGCATCAATATTTATTCCCTGTAATGAAGAAATCACAGCGTAAAGTTATAAGCAATCGGGATCCATGGTTCGTGGGGAAGTTCATGAAGGAATTGTGCAAGATGCTAGGAATTGAGCAAAATGTGTCAACAGCCTATCATCCCCAAATGGATGGTCAATCTGAAAGAACAAATCAGTGGCTGGAACAATATCTTAGGTTCTGAACCAATGAACAACAGAACAATTGGAGTGAATACCTTTCAATTGTGGAATTCATCCATAACAATTGGCCAAATGAAACAACCAGGGAGTTGCAATTTGCAATTCTAATGGGGTACAACCCTCGCACTGATTGGATCAATAGACCATCACCAATTCCTCATGTACAACTACCACTACACCAAATGGGAATGATCTGTCAAAAGGCACAAGAACTTATAATCAAGGCACAAAAGTCATGGGTAAAACATAAAGACACCCTAAAATTCAAGATAGGGGATTTAGTATGGCTTGAAGGATGTAATCTATGGATCAATCAGCCAACTGCCAAATTAGCCACAAAAAGACATGGTCCTTTTAAAGTTGATGTCCCCATACAGTTATTGATTGGAACTTCTCATGCAGTGGAGCATTCATCCAGTATTTCATATCGATCTTCTCACCCCATACAAAGAAATGCCTATATATGGATCAAATTACTCATGGCCACCACCAGATCTTATGGAAGGAGAAGAAGAATATGAAGTCGAGAAGATTCTAGATGAATGGCATTTCAGCAGAATAAAATGCCATCAGTACCTGGTGAAATGGAAAGGATACCTGGACTCGGAGAATCAGTGGGTCAACAAAGAGGACATATTTGCAAACCAAGCAATGGAGGAGTTCAAAAATTCTAAGTCCACATCAAAGAAACATAAAAGGAGGCAGCAAAATGAGCTAAGTTCTTCAGCAAACACTACTGCTACCTACCCATCTCTTATACATGCAATGTCCTCCCCTGCCTCATCTTACTTCACCCCCGCTATCATCTGAGCCAAGCAGGAACCCCAGTCCCTCAGCGCCCCCATCACCAATGAGGAGTTGGTCTCTGTCATGCAGCAATTCCCTGAACTCAGGGGAGGAGTCGTGGAACCAGATCTTGAGTCTAAATGGTACCATATTGTCAACCCCAACACTTGTGAAGTATGCACAAGCATCCCCCTCATAAGAGCCAAAATTGTGGGACTTTGCAGAGCTGTCCCGGATGGTGAACTTGTTCAAGTGTCAGTATTTCATGTACCAACAACAACAGGAGGAGCAGAGACAATGGAAAGCAATAGCACAGGAGTGGAAGGAGGAACAGATATGGTATGCAGGGGAGGAGCACAGAGTGAAGATGGAGGAGAGACGGCAATTAATTCACAGGATCCAGGACCAGCAGAAGACAAAAGTGGAGATGAAGACCTCTACCCCCTTCGCCACAACTTCCTTCAGTACTCCAAAGTCCAAGAAGGTGTGCAAGAAACCCCGCATCTATTGCACACAGATAGGACAGCAATATATAGAGGAAACATCCAGTCTCATAGACATGTACTCTTCTTATCCCTGAATGCACACCACACATGCTCATCTTGCAGAAATTAAGAGGGTGTTGCACCTCCAGGATTTGCACATAACACTGGAGTGAACTTCATTCACTCCCCCACTGAACATGAGGGCATTGTCCAACAGGCGCAATTCATACAAGTCATAATGGGACCTAACCCCATTGTCATTGGCATTATCAATGAGTCTGATCAAACCTATGCCAAGCCACTTTACACTCACCCCATGTACACCTATGGGTCGCGCCCTCACTATGCACAGGAAGACATGATAGTCTTCCAGGCATTGTTTGAGGACAGGGAGAAAGTCAACAAGGCTATTATAGCCTTGAAGGACTTGTCTCTTCACACTAAAGTTCACTGATTCTGCACACTGTAAAAGGAAGGAAGTTGCCTTGAGCAACAACTTGTGAAACTGGAGCACCTCCTGGAAGATTTGGATAAAGAGCAAGATCAGTCTATCAAGTGACTGGAATGGGCCAGAGCGTTGGATAGGGTTGAGGAAAAGATGGCTAGTTGGATTGAAGGAGTGAGTTCTCAACGTGGTTGTCATGCCTGAAAAGGGGGTGATGATATGGTTTTAGAAGTGGATTCTTACTATACTGATATAACGCAGGTAGTAAGTAGTAATTAGTCATGGACTCATAGTATCAGTCAGCACAAGTATCACATGCTAGTAGTCAATGAGGTGTTTATGCTACTAGTTAGTATGGATTGGAGAGGAGCTTTAAAGCTACCTCATATATATATAAAAACCAGTGGTACAAGACCAAGGCTCTTTAGCTTGGTCTTCTTTAATTCCACTTCTCATTATTCACCCAGTAGGAAGACCTTTCTCTCTATCTCTTACGTTGGACTTTGTGTCTATTATTTCTTGAAGTGCAAGTGTATTCGTTACCTTGTCACTACCAAGTTGTATACCTCAAGCACAGGTTACATTCTTTTATTGCTAAGTCATCGTTACCTATATTCGCGCCTATGTCAGGCTTACATCATGGAAGTGTAACAGTGCTTCTGGGTCAGTAGTGATGGGGAAGAGTTGCAGCTTTTGTTGGTGAGTGTCTATCTTGTTGGCTTGACAAACCACACAGCCTTTGACATATTCTTCCACATCTTCTTTTTGACATGGCCACCAGTATTGCTCTTTGAGGAGTGTATAAGTGTTGGTGATTCTGGGGTGGCCATGATAGGGAGGGTTGTGGAAAAGGTAAATTACCCCCCTCTTAAGCTCATTGTCACCCTTGACATTGGCAACTTAAGCTCCTTCATGGCACCACATTTTGACTTCATCCTTATAAAGATTGTGAGCATTGATCCATTCTGGTTTTGGTGTATTGTGATGGTTCAATTCACTCCACATTGACAGTTCTTTCATAGATTTGTCTTCTGTCCCTGCTAGTTTGACAAATAGCTCTTCAGAGAGAACAGTAATATCATCATTGTCTTCTTCTCCCATGTCATAGTCTCCTCTTCTTGATAGTGCATCTGCCCTTGCATTCTTGGTTCCACTGACATGTTTAAGAACAAAGTTGTATTCTTGTAGTTCTTAAAACTCACATACGACTCTTCTACTGATCTTTCTTGGTTCTTTCCAGTAGATGAGGTTGGTATGATTGGTGTGGATAGTGATAATGTGTGGGGATCCTACAAGGTATGTTCTCCATGTCCTAAGGGCTTTGACCACCACTAATAATTCTTGGTTGTAGATGTTATAGTTTTGCTCTGTTTGAGTGAAACTTTTCAAAAAGAATGCAACTGGGTGCATCTTCTTGTTGTGGCCTTCTTGATTTAATACCACTCCAATTGCAAACACAGATGTGTTGACTTCAACTTTAAAGGGGTCATCCAATTTTGGACACTGTAATACCAGCGCTTCTCCTATTCTCATTTTAAGTTCTTCAAAGGCTTTTTATCTTACTTCTGTCCATTGCTAAGGTGTGTCCTTTTTTGTTAGGTCATTTAGTGGTTGTGCAATGGCTGAAAATCCTTATATGAACCATTGGTAGAAATTGCAGAATCCCAGGAATCTGTGAAATTCCTTGAGATTGGTTGGAGTCGGCCATTCACATACCCCTTGTACTTTTACCAGGTCCATCTTGACTTGTCCTTCACTAATAATTAGTCCCAAGTATTCCACTTCTTGCACTTCGAATACACATTTTTCTGATTTAAGGTAGAGGTCATGTTTATTAAGCCAGTCTAGTACTTGGTGTGTGAGTTGGCAATGTTGCTTAAAATTGTTGGGGGTTGTGATAAGTATATCATCCATATAGATTACAACCCATCCTTGTGCCACTAGGTTGCAGAAGATTGTGTCCATTATAGTTTGGAATGTGCTTGGCAAATTTGTAAGTCCAAAGAACATTACACATGGCTCAAAGAGCCCTTTATTGGTTTTAAATGCTCCTTTCCATTCATCTTCAGGTTTGATTTGGACATTGTTGTATCCCGAGCAAATGTCTAGTTTTGTGAAGATATGTGCTTCCCTTACTTTGTCAATTAGTTCAGAGATGAGCAGTAATGGATATTGATTCTTCACAGTCAAGTCGTTAAGTTTTCGGTAATCCTAAACTGGTTGCAACTTGCCATCCTTCTTTTTGATGAAAAAGAAAGGGGACAAATAAGGGGATTTTAACAGGTGAATATATCCCTTCTTCAACTTTTCTTTGACAAACTCTTCTAATGCTTTGTCTTCTACTTGGGTCATAGGGTATATTTTGCAGTTGATTGTGGCAGGTGCGGTAGGAATGAGATCTATAACATAATTCCAAGGTCTAGGTGGAGGGAATTGTTGGGAACTTTCTTTGTCAAATACTTTGCAATGACAGTGGTATTCCTCAGGTACTCTTTCTTCAAAAGTTTTCATGGTTTTGTCTGCAGCTTTTTGTGCCAATTCAGAGGCCATTGTAGTTTTGTATAGATGAGCTACTTCTTTGGGAATTTCTTCCACTTGTTTTTCCCATTGTTCTTCTGTAATAATTCTTCTGTTGGCGACAGAGATGTATCCTAGGCTTGTGATGACTACTGGTTGAAATTCTTTGTCAAGAGTCACATCCTTCCAGTGTATGCTTGGTTTGAATGCTGTAAGCCAGGGGTAGCCCAATATTACTTCATCAGATCCCAAGTTAGTGATAAGGAATCTGAGTGTCTTCATTCTGTTGCCTGTCATTACTTCAAGGTCCATGAACTGAGTAATTTCTCTGTCTTGATTATGTGTTCCATCAACATTCCATATTTTGATAGGTTTTACAACCAGAAGTGTTGAGATTTTAAGTCAATTTATCAGATTTTTACTGATAAAGTTGTCGATTGCTCCAGAGTCAATGAGCACTTGTCTTTTGGCTGTTGCATGTACAGATTCAAATAAAACTGGAATTTGCATAGATCAGTATCTGCTATGATACACACTAATCTTCATTGCTTTAGCCCAGGCCACCAGGTTTAAGCTTTGGAAAAACCCTATTTCCCAAACAGTTGTTCTTCTAGAGCCACTTTGACATTATCAGAGTTGGCTTGCATGGCCACAATATAGGCCGCAGCCTTCTCTGATGCTCCCATGTTGGAGGTTCCTTTTACCTTGACAGTGGCAACAATATTTGGGTTTGTGGAAGAGGATGATGCAACAGATGCTCAGGCATTTTGGCATTGAGGACAAAAGTGCAAGATATGTCCTTTGTCTCCACATCTGAAGCATCTTCCTTCTTGTTGTCTACATTGTTTTTCTTAATCTGTTATAGTGGCTCTGGCTCTAGTTCTTTCTATATCCATAGCACTGGGGTTTTGTGGATTATTGGTGTAGATATTACATTGCCATTATTCCCTTCAATTGTTGTTGTTAGCTGGTTTGCGAAGATGACTTTGAAGGAGGTTATAGATTCTTTGCTGTTCTATAGCCACTTCAGTCCAGTCATGCCAATTGACAGGTCAATGTTGATGGAGTATGCTTTCCATCAACTTGAAGGGTAACCCTTGAGCATACAGGTTTAGGGTTACTTCTTCGTCAAGCATGTATCTAGCTTTGTTTGCAAGACTGGCAAACTTAGCATTGTAGTTGTCAATATTTCCTCCTTCCATCTTGAGCTTGGATATATCTGTCTGGGCTTTTTTGCCTCTCCAAAGTATCAGTGTAGGCCTGTTGGAATTGAATCTCTACTTCATTCCATAATTTTCTTTAGCCAGTAACACCCCCATGTTAATTTGATCATTGAGCCAAGTTACTTGTTCTTGTACCCAGTCTTATACAAGTGGTTCTCTAATGTAGGACAAGAATGTCATAGCCCTTTGGTAAGGGATTCAAAGTATTGCAGCAGTAGGGTTCATTCCTCGATAGATGGTGAAGTCAAGAAGGAAAGCTTTGCTTTGACCATGGTCTCTGTTGAATTTAGAAGGAGGGTTTCCACCAAGTTTACCATTGGGTGGTCCTCCTCCTGCTGAAGCTCCTTCAGAGCCTGGTGCAGAGCCTGGTGCTGGTGTGCCTCCACCTCCACCTCCTCCTAGGGGAGGGGCTCCTCCACCACTGCCTCCAAGGGGTGCAGGTGGGACTGTTGGGAGAGTGGTGCTGGTTGAGGCTTGCATTTGCATCTAGGTTTGTGACATATCAGGTGCTAGGTTGTTCTGTTGGGGTGGTTCTTTGGTATCTTCTGATGGTTGTTTCGGTGGGTCTGGTGCTATTCCAAATAAACTTCTGTTTAATTGATGTGGGCCTGTTTGATATTGATTCAGGGCAAGTCTAAGTGTGAACCACTAATGGTTGGTCTTGCATTTTGCTACAATCGCCCACTTCTGGAGATGTTCAAGATATTTGACAGGTGTATATCCTAAGGTTCTGTCAAATTACACAGTATCCTTCATTTTCTCCTTCATCAACCCAAACAACCATTGTAAGGACTTGAGGGTCCTGGTGAGTTCATAGGTGGATAGTGTTCCACTCCAAGAGAGAGGAAGAAGAGGAGAGGAAGAGGGACAAGAAACGATTGCCATCTGGGGCAGTGAGAACGAGCAAAAGATGATGTCAAGAATATTCGTTTTCAAGTGCCCTTGTTTGGGCCTGACTCAAATTGAATTCTCATGTGATAAGTTGTAGGGGGGAAATACCGGGGTGACATGAGCACTCCCATTCGTCTATATTTCTTTTGAAAGACTCCAAAGAAGTATTTAAATACCAAGGAGACCTGTGCTACTAGGCTAAGGTAGGAAAAGAAGGGATAGCACAAAAAGGGAACAAGGTGAAGTACTAAACAAAAAGAGTAAGGTACAGATGAGGGCAAAACACAAGACACCAGAAACATGGCTGTGTCAAATGTCCAGTTTCAGGCTCAGTGCTTGGGCTGGCCTTACACCATTCCTTTGATTCTGTCAGAGAGTGTGTCTTCTCTGGTTCATTCAACATATTCTGGCATAAACTGTGCTTCCACACAGCCTTTTCCTTTATTTGGGGAAGCCACCATAATTCAGGGTAGAGACTCAACTTAATGTTACACTCACATAGGTGTTTATGCAACATGCGACTAAGTCAAGGTTGGGGTAGAGTCTGGTCAAGACACTAGTTCGATGATGCACAAGTAACACATGGAGCAGGGCTCAACACAGTCAAAGAGGAAGTGACTTGAAGGTCCTTTTAAATAACAGAGGCAAGGCAATAGATAAAGGCCTGCATGTTCAACTAAAGGTATCCTCAGAATGGAATCCCCTTAGGATCTGTGAGACTGAAGGTAGTGATGATTCAAGAAGAAGTTGAGTCTACTGTACAAGCTAAGTAGAGAACAACTTATATACTAGTATAGCACCAAAGAGTCACAAACAGATGGTGCGATCCTAGGATCTGGGTCCTAGGAATGAGTCATAGTAAAGTAACATATGATAACAGGAATAGAGCACCTTAGAAGGCCATAGAACAAGTCATCAGTCAGCAGACAAGTCATCAAGTAATCAGTATGCGTCAAGTCTGGCACTTGTATGTATTGGGAAAGGAGATGAGTCAAGATGTGTAAGTAATAGATGAAAATGTCCAGAATTGTAACACCTTGGTTTATTTGAGCCCACAGTTATGACTTTTAGTCTCTGCAATGCCCCTGCCACCTTCCAGACATTTATGAACAATATATTTAAAGACATGGTGGATGAAGGCCATGTAGTGGTCTACCTGGATGACATCTTAATCTTTGCAGAAGACCTCACCTTGTTGACCAAGCTCACGGACATGGTCTTGTTAAGATTGGACAATTTTAACCTATACCTCAAGCTGGAAAAATGCTCATTTGTGCAAACAACAATTGAATATCTGGGAATTGTTATCTCTGAAGGCCAAATTGCCATGGACCCTGCCAAGGTAGCAGGCATTATAGGCTGGCCACCCCCAAGATGGTTAAACAAGTTCAAGACTTCCCTTTTGTTTGGGGTCAAGCAGCAGACACAGCCTTCCAAACCCTTATCACAGCTTTCCCCACAGCCCTGGTGTTGGCCTTGCTGGATCACAGCAAGCCATTCACCTTATCACAGATGCCAGTAACTTTGCCACTAGAGCAATTTGAAACAATCAGATGCATTGAACAGATGGCACCCTATTGCTTATCACTCCAAGTCCCTACAACCAGCAGAAAAAAACTATGAAATTCATAACAAGGAACTCCTAGCAATCATTTGTGCCTTGGAAGGCAGAGAAGACACCTTGGAAATCTGGTCAGACCATGGCAACCAGGTTTATTTTGCCACAAAGCAGTGCCTTACTAGACAACAAGCACACTGGGCCCTCTTCTTATCATGCTTCAAGTTTACCATTGTCCACAAGCCTGAAACACAGAACAAATCTGATCCACTGTCCAGGTGTCCAGACCTTAAAGAGGGGATAGCACCCAAAGAAAATGATTGCATGCTCCTCAGTGACAAATTTTTTGCAATACATGCTGTTCACCCTGCAGTAGTTAGGGCAGAAGGAAACAAAACACTACACCAGTAGATCAAAGCAGCCCAGGTATATGACAAGGAAGTCAGCCAAGCATTAGAAGTTATCCTAAAGAATGGCCCAAGATCTCTCATAAAAGGCCTGGAAGATTGGAACCTAGAAGATGGGATCATCTTATACAAAGGACTGGTCTATGTCTTAAAGGATGAAGAAATACAAAGTAACATTGTCAAAGTATACCATGAACACATTGCCACAGGTCACCCAGGAAGATGGAAGACCTACAAATTGGTATCAAGAGACTTCTGATGGCCAGGAATGTCCACCTTTGTCAAGAGTTTTGTAGATGGATGTGCTACATGTTAAGCTACAAAAACAAAGCCAAGAAACCAAGTACCTCTGCAACCAAATCAAGTTTCCACAAATATTTGGGGAATAATTACCTTGGATTTCATCACAGACCTCCCCACTTCACAAGGGTACAACTCACTATTTGTGGTAGTTAATTGCCTTAGCAAGGCCACAATTATTGCACCATATACAAAGACCATCACAGCTGAAGAAACATCCAAGTTATATGTAGATCAAGTTTGAAGATGCACAGGCCTACCAAGACAAGTCATATCAGATAGAGGCCCACAATTTGCATCAAAAGTCATGCAAGAAATTTGGGGAAAACTAGGAGTTGAGTCTACAATGTCTACAGCCTTTCATCCTCAAACAGATGGAGAAACAGAACAAGTTAATTAAGAATTGGAGCAGTATCTCTGTGTCTTTTGCAACTTTCAAGTTGATAATTGGGTAGAGCTAATACCCTTCATGGAATTTGCACACAATGCAAGACAACACAGCACTACAGAAAGATCACCATTTGAAATCTGGTACAGCTTTAAACCAGAGTTCATTCCACCAGTAAACTTTGCCACCAAGATACCCATAGTTGAAGAATGCCTTTAAGCCTTGGAACAAATCAGGTCTGAAGTCACAGCAGCCCTAAAAGTAGCTGCAGAAGTAATGAAGAATACCCATGTATCCACAGCCACCTATAAACCTAAACCAGAAGACCAAGTTTGGTTAGAAGGAACCAATATCCACACCACCCATTCAAAGGCCAAGTTAGTTCCTAGACAACATGGACCATTCAAAGTATTATCCTGTTGGTGAGTCAATTACAAACTCCAGTTACCCAAGTCATGGCGTATCCACCCAGTCTTCCACAACTCTCTCATCTCTCCCTATAAAGAAACCACAACTCATGGACCAAACTTCACCAGACCACCCCTAGAAATAGTCCAGGGAGAAGAAGACCATTATGAAGTGGAAACAGTTCTCCAGTCCAGACTTTCTCCTAACAAAAAAGGAATACAATACTTAGTTAAGTGAAAAGGGTATATAAGTTCAGAAAACTCCTAGTTACCAGTGTCACAAATGAAGCATGCAAACCTACTAGTACAACAATACCATGCAAGTAACCCAAGAGCCCCTTGACCAAGTAACCTTAGAATGCTGTTAGCACAGCAAGACCTTAAAAAGGGGATACTGTAATAGAATTAAACTTAGGTCATGACTCATGTGTTTAGGCCAGTCCAGACTGGACCAGAATTATGTAATCAAGTTCCTTAAAAGGAAATCTGGGATCGGAGTTTGAATTTTGTACTCCAAAGGTCACATGACTTGTGATCTCTCTATGTTTATCCATCAGGTGATCTATCATGTGCTCTCTGTTGATTGTTGATCAATCAACAATGTTTCATTGATCAATCAACAAAGATTGTTGATCAGTAAACAAGAATTGCGCAGCAGTCATGTGACTGACTGTGCAGAAGTGGCACCACTCAAAGGATTATTCCTATTGGTGGTTATCTTTAGAATCCTTCTCTTACCTTTTAGAAGATTCCATTGTGCAGCACCCAAGGGTTGGCTTTAGGCCTCCCCTAAAGTACACACAGACCATGTACTCAGGTATATAAGCTAGAGCAATCCAACAGACAGTCCCTTAGACTGTCCACTTGTGAACTCCTACTTGCAAGCCTCCAGTCTTCTGTGCAGCTTTCCATCATTGGTCTGCTCCACCTCCTTACCCTCTTGCTTATGTTTAAAGCCTTCCTTGTTCTCCTCCATATTACCCTCTTTCTTGTCCCTATTATCCATTGTCTTCCTAAGTGTTTTAAGTTTGTCTGGACTTACTGAGAGTGAGTTGTCACAACTTGTGCCCACTTGTGCCTCCCACTCACACCCACTTGTGCCCACTTGCACCTCCTTCTCACACCCACTTGCACCACCCCCCCACTCATACCCTCTCATGCCCCCCTCTTGCACCTTGCACATCCCTTTTGCACCAATCCCTTCTCACATCCTCTCGCACCCCCTACTCACACCCACTTGCACCCCCCTCTTGCACCCTCTCACACCCTCTTGCAACACACCCTCTTGCACCCTCTTGCACCATCTTGCACCCCCCTCTTGTGCCCTCTTGCACCCCCTTCTCACACCCTCTCACCCCATCTTGCTCACCCCCTCTCATGCTACCTCACTCACACCCTCTCACTCCACCCCCTTCTCATGTCCTCTTGCACCACCTACTCACACCCTCTTATGCCACCTTGCTCATGCCCTCTTGCACCATGCCCTCTTCCCCCCCCTGTTATGCCCTAGCAGGGGCATTGTTCAAAGAGTAGTTCAAAGGTTCTGAGTGTCTTAAAGACACACACTAATAGATGAGCAAAGATGTCTATTGTCTGTGATGCTATGACTCTAGTAGTGTCTAAGAGATACTGTGCACTAAGTACACAGTGGGCTTAGTGAAGGACACCTAGTCTGAAGTGTAGAACACTTCTCTACATCTAATCTTGGTGATGCACTAAGCCAAGCAGGTGTGTGTAGTGGAGTCCAATCGGCTACAACTTGAAAGACACAAAGGTTGAAAAGTAAGAACAAGCCGAGGTTGGATATGCAAGCCTTAGGCGGAGATAAATCATGCCTAGAACCTATAGACGATGCAGAGGGTAAGTCAACTTAGATCCTTTATTCAAGGATCAAGATAAGGGGTTCACGTGGCAATAGGCTGAGTAGAAACCAAGAGGACAAGTTAGATTGGGAAAGAGGTAAAGAATACAAGGGAGGATTGTGCACCGGAGTAGAAACCAAGAGGACAAGTTGGTTCTACTCAGGAGGCTACAGCAAGTCTTATATACTACTGCACTTAGTCAATTACTAACTACCTGAGTAATGCTACATGACTACACCACTGACGCATCAATTCTATTATTAGCCCTTATCTATTGTGCTGACTGATGCACACTAAGCGGCTATGACTACATGATGACGCGGCCTCCTTATCTGCTGAGTAAATCCTAATACAACACGTAATACTACTATAGTAAGCGTTCCATTGTATTCTACGGAGTTCTAACCAATCAGAACAAGCACATGCACTATTGTTATCTATAACAATAGAAATCCTAGAACGGAAAGACTGTCACACAGTTAAATAACATCACATGATGTATCCCACAATCACATGACCCAAAGTTGCACATGTTGGCATCATGTGACTAACCATCTTATCATATCTAATGATAAGGAACTTAAGTACTTTGGCTGCTTATATCTTGCCCAAATAATTCCATAAAAATACAGAAAAATAGGGAAAATAATACGCATCCATGACAGTGTGGCATTGTTATAGTACAACTGCAAAGACTTTAAAGGAGGGGTGACTTAATTAGAGTCAAGGAAGGTGGTTTACAAGATGAGAGAAAGACAGTTCACACCAAAGTTTGAAGGCAAGGTTGCTAGATTGCAAACAAAGCCAAGTCTGGCTTCCTACCATGTAAAGTACAAGTATATATAGTGCTCAAGTCACAAAGACAAACACACAAGGACAGTCACATGTAAATATTGTTATCAGGGTTTTCTTATCCAAAGCAGAAGACAATAGCACACTAAACTGTGTGTGGAACAAAGGAACATCCATACAGAGAAAAGAGCTATAGCTGAGACGAAAACAGAACAAAGGAATATGTTACATGTCCACTGGCAAGTGGCTTGACTTAAGCATGGATATGGCAACACTACCAAAAAGTGACTTAGTGATATGATGGCCCAACAGCACGTGGATCGTGGGAGTATAACACCAAGCCCTATTTGGGGGACAATACTGACTCAAGGGTGATGACAACAAGGCAGACTCCTACCAATAGGAGCGCAAGGCTTAGACTCATAGAGAATAGAAACACAACAATGGTGGATTCAAGAAGACCAAGCTGCAGACTATGGATGCAGCTTAGTGGACTTATATACAGATATGTGAGGGCTTTAAAGTGCCTCTTAAATGATAGGTAACCAATCATGTATTGTATAGTTATCGAATAGTCCATACGAGTCACAACATATTGTACAATGAGAACCAATCACAAGCCTCCCACTTATTATATAGCACTGTGTTATTGGGACTGTTATCAATGAGTCACGTACAGTTTCACATGCCACCCACCCAGGGATATGAGCTACCCAAAGTCCAGTTTCATAACATCACCCCCTTTTCAAGGAGGATGCCCACATCCTAGTACCTATGGTCTTGATGGTATTCAGTATGGTTGGGCTGCTCCCAGAGTATCTCCAGGTCACCAAGTTGTCAGTGTTCTCACTTCAGGTGCACAAGGGCGTCTGCCCAGTGGAGTCAAGCAGTGCATAGCGAGTGGTGACTGTACAGGATGGCAATGCCCATCTCAAGTTCCTTGATGTGTTGTTTAAGATGCTGCTGATCTTGTGTCAGTGCCCAATACCAGCATACTTCAGCAGGGATGGACTTATCTCATAACCCCTGTAGGCACTTGTCCATGACCAGCTGCCTTGGGTGCCCCCACTCCAACTTCTTCAACTCTTCTTTGGTGTACTTGGGTGGTTGTAGAAGCACTGCTCTTGGATTAGCATAAAACGGGCTTGTGTAGACTCAGTCTGTTCAGTCCATCCCCATGAGGACAATGGGGTCATCACTTTCAATAACTTGGTACCAAAGGGCTGGTCAGCTAACCCCTTAGATCATAATTGGGCAGGGCATATAGTCACTCCCAGTGCTGTGTGTCCACCCTGCTGGGGTTTTTGCTTTGAATGGCTGCTGAAGGGGGTCATCTATGGGGTCCCTCCACTTGTGGCACATAATAGGTTCCCCATCAGTGGTGGTAGTGTGCAGGGTGTCAATTGGTAAGTGTTCATATTGACTGTATCAGATGTGAGGATGCTCAGCTGGGTATAACTCCATTTCCCAGTCTACACCCCTAAATTCTTGGATTGCAATTCTCGCAGCCTCTTTAACTTGGTGTGCTGCTTCAGCAGCTTCTTGTGCCTTGTGGTGTTGGTGGCATCAAGCTGCTCATTCATCCATGCTTGTGCCATGTACCACCACAGCTCTGCTGGCCTCTTCACGGTTGGCTTGAAAGCGGTAGTGTATTGGTGGGGGCTCAGTGTTGCTCATATCTTCTACCATGATGAGAGGGTTCTTATAAGTTCCACTGTGATGCTCCTCTTTGTCAGGAACATTCTGCACTGTAAGCAGCTGGGGCTGTAGTGCATCTTTGAACAATGTTGCCATCACAGGGCCAGGGAAGGTGCGCTCCACAGCAGTGAGTTCATCTTGGGTAAGTGGGGCAACCACTGTACCCTCGTCTTCTGCAGCTGCATGGACCACAGCGGCTCCTTCTTGGTTGTCATCGTCAATGGTGTCTCATCCAAGGGTGGAGGTGTCACTGGTTTCATGGACATGGCGAAGTTGCGCTCTGGCTTCTGGGAGTGTGATAAGCCCTTCCAACAGCTCTGCTGAGAATACCTCTTCAGTGGTTTTAGTGGCATAGTAGGCAAAGTCCATGAGAGGTGTGTGTGAGATGAATGGGATGAGAGGTAGAGAACTGGTGGGTGACTTAGCAGTGGTTTGGACCCTTATATGTGTTTGCTGCATGGAGTTTGATTGTTCAAACTCCCTTATCTTGTCATTAGCAAAGATATTGGCTTTGTTGACCCACTGGTTCTCCAAGTCCAGGTACCCAAGCCATTTGACCAAATACTGCTGTGTCCATCTTCTGCTAAAAAGCTGTGGGTCCAGAACCTTCTCAACCTCATATTCTTCTTCCCCATTAACAAGATCCAGTGGTGGGCACATAAAATTTGGTCCATGTATGGTGGTCTTGTGATAAGGTGTGAGAAGATTGATGTGAAACACCAGATGGACCTTCCACTGAGCCAGTAATTCCAATTGATAGGAATATGGCAACATCACCTGGTTGATTTTAAAAGAACCATGTCTCTTGGTGGCCAGCTTGGCACTTGGCTGATTCATCTTCAGATTGTGCCTGTCCAGCCATACTTGGTCACCTGGCCGATGCTTGGGCATATCTTTATGTTTAACCCATAGGGTCTGGGCCTTCCTTATCAGTTGTTGCGCCTCCTGTTGTGCTTCTTTCATTTGTTCCATTCATGTTGTGATCTGGGGAATAGGAGATGGTTTATCCATCCAATCAGTGTGTGGGTTATAGCCCATAAGGAGTTCGAAAGGTGACTTCCTTATCGTTTCATGGGGCCATGATGTCATGACTTGTACAAAATTTTCTTTTTACTTCTCTTTTTGTCTTGGATGACTCATAGTAAAGGCACTGCATTGTTTCAGGTGACTCACTTACTGTACAGAACTTGTGACTTATACATGTCTATTGTCTAGACATGTGACTGGTTATGACTCGATTAACTTATTGTTCCTGTGACCTATTGTCCTAGTGACTCTATTGTCCTAGTGACATCTATTGTTGCAGTGACACTATTGTTCTCTAGTAGTATAAGTAGAGACATGGGTGGGGCCTTATGCCTCAGACTTGACTTCTTGTACCTTACAGTATATTGAACATAGCAGTCTTTAAACCCCTCCCTTTTGTCTGATCCGCTTAAAGATCTTCTCTAAGTCATCTGACTTGTGAGGTGATCTACTTGTCATCAGGAACTCTCTAAGTCCTCTTTGGACTTAGTACTTGTAACTCACACATGACCAACCTTAGTGTTTTGTCAGTGGACTAGTGTTGACCTTTACCCACGTTGGGTGAACATCCCTACCGTGACGTAACACATGAGTTATGTGCAAACTCTGCCAGCAGTAGATAGTGGAGCCAGTCCTTTTGATGGTGGTCCACCTGGAATCGGAGATATTGCTCCAGCCACTGGTTTGTCTGTTCTGATTGTCCATCCATCTGTGGGTGATATGCAGAGGAAATGTTTTGCTCAATTCCCAACTGTTGACATAGTTCCCTTGTGAATCTTGACACAAATCACAGGTCTCAGTTGGAAATGATCTTCATGAGTAATCCATATCAGGCAAAGACGTGCTTTGCATATAGCTGTGCAGTCTCTTCAGCTGTGATATCCTTAGTGCATGGTATAAAAACTGCTGCTTTCGTGCAGTCATGGTCAGTGACGGTGAGTATGGAGTCATATCCTCCCAATGAGGGTAACTTAATGATAAAGTCCATGGCTACTGTCTCAAAAGGGGACACATTGTTCTTCGGAAAAATAGGTTGTAAGGGTGTGCATGTGGGCTGTGTATTAATCTTGTTCTGCTGGCATTCTGCACAACCCTTGACATATTCTACTATGTCCTTGGTCATCCCAGGCCAGAAATATCGTTGGGCTATGAGCATGCCCATCTTTGTCATGCCTGGGTGTCCGTACACTGGGGGAGAGTGGTGAGCCTCAATTATGGTTCATTTTTTAGGTACTCCCCCTGTTACAACATGTCTTCCTTCCTTGTACCAAACTCCATCCTTCTTCATTAGCGAGTACACATTAATCCAATGTTGTATCTGCTGCTCATCTTGAGTGTATATTGGATGTTCAGGTTCCACTTGTTCTGCTGTCAGTACCTGCATGGTTCATATGAACATCTCATCTAGAAGTACCACCACATTTTTGTTGTCATTGTCACCTGTGTTGTAGTCACTCATTCTTGACAGTGCATCAGTGCATCTGTTTGCTCACCCTGCAATATGCTTAATTTTGATTGGGTACTTGAAGAGCTCTACCACTTCCCTTGCTATTCATCTATTTATGTTTTGCAGGTTTCGCCAGTACAAGAGATTGGCATGATCTGAGTGTATGATGATGTCATGCAGGGATCCTGCTAATAGTGGCTTCCAATGCTTGAGTGCTTCCACAATGGCTAGCAATTCAAGGTCATATACATGGTAGTTACGTTACACTGGATCCAGAGTCTTTGAGAAATACCCAATGGGATGTTTCTTGCTGTCTTGTTTCTGTTGGAGGAGGACTCCTCCAATCACATATCCAGATGCATCAACTTCTAATTCAAATTGGTCTGCTAGCACTGGGTGAGCCAATATTGGTTCTTGTGTTACTTGTTCCTTTAGCATATTGAATGCCTCTTGTTGCACTTGTCCCCATTTCCATTCTTCTCCTTTTCTCGTAAGTGTGTTCAATGGTCATGTGTGATGTGTGAATCCCTTGATAAAAGTGCAATAAAAATTACAGAAGCCAAGAAAAGAGTGGACATCCCTTGTAGCAGAGTCCAATCAGCTACAACCCCAATGACAAAGATAAAAGGTTTAAAAGCAAACAAGCCAAGGTTGGATACGCAAGCCTTGATCAGAGATAAATCATGCTCAGAACCTACAGGTGACGCGGAAAGTTAGTTAACTTAGATCCCTTATACAGGGATCAAGACAAGAGATTCATGTGGTGGTAGGCTGAGTAAGAACCAAGAGGACAAGTTAGATTGGAAGAGGGGTAAAGAATACAAAGGAGGATTGCACACCTGAGTAAGAACCAAGAGGACAAGTTGGTTCTACTCAGGAGGATACAGCAGGTCTTATATACTACTGCACTTAGTCAATTACTAACTACCTGAGTAATGCTACATAACTACAGCACTGACATGTCATATCTATTATTAGCCCTTATCTATTGTGCTGACTGATGCACACTAAGCGGCTATGACTACTTGATGATGTGGCCTTCTTATCTGCTGAGTAAATCCTAATACAACATGTAATACTACTTTAGTAAATGTTCTATTGTATTCTACAGTGTTCTAGCCAATCACAACACATATATGCGCTATTATTATCTATAACAATAGAGATCTATAATGAGTATGACTGTCCCACAGTCACACGACCCAAAGTTGCACATGTTGGCATCATGTGACTAACCATCTTATCATATCTAATGATAAGGGACTTAAGTACTTTGGCCATTTATATTTTGCCCAAATAAATCTGTAAAAATACAGAAAAATAGGGAAAATAGTATGTGTCCATGACATCCGTGACAGTTTGTGGGGTTGGCCAATCACAAATACCCACGATCTTTGCAGGGTCCATACGAGTCACCCCCTTTTCAGGGATTACCCCCAGGTAATCCATGGATGACATGTGGAAGACACATTTCTTGAGCTTGAAGTACAGGTTGTGGTCAAGGGCCACTTAAAGAACATCCTGCACTGCCACTGTATGACTGTCAATACCTGCGTGTGATGCAATGGCAATATCATCCATATAAACACGGATTGTAGTGCCAAGGGGTTCATGTTTGAGGATGACATCCTGGAATATGTAGTTCATCATGGTCTGGAATGTGGCTGGTGAGTTAGTGAGCCCAAAATACATCACCATTGGCTCTGTTACGATTCTGGACACTTTTTGTTACTTACATATTCTTGCTTATGTCCATTCCCATCACTTACTATACAAGTGCCAGACTTCTGACTCATTCTGATTCATTTATCACATGTTATGGACTATGCTGACTAATATTGTTCTATGGCCTTCTATGGCCTTCTTTTCCTAGTATCATGTGATACTTATACCTGACTCATTCTGATGCCATCTGTTTGTAACTCTTTGGCGTTGTACTAGTATATAAGTCGTAGGATACCTAGCTTGTATGGTAGACTTGACTTCTTCTTAAATCACATTCTACTTCAGTCTCACAGACTCTAAGGGGATTCCTTTCTGAGGATACCTTTAGTTGAATGTGTGGGCCTTCATCTTTTGCCTTGCCTCTGTATTCAGAAGGACCTTCAAAGTCACTTCCCTTGAACCACGTTGAGCCCTGCTCCATGTGTTACTTGTGCATCACCAAACTGAGACCCTGACCTGGTTTCACTCTATCCCAATCTTGACTTAGTTGCATGTTACACAAACACCCATGTGAGTGTAACAGGCTCAAAGAGGCTGTAGCATGTTTTGAATGCAGCTTTGTCCTTGTTGCCCTCCCTAATGCAGACATTGTTGTATCCCCATCAGACATCCAGTTTGGTGTAGATGTCTGTGTTGCTCAGATCGGTGATAAGGTTGATAATGAGTGGTAAGGGGTATTGGTTATGTACAGTGACATCGTTCAGCTTTCAGTAGTCCTGTACTGGCCTGAGTTTGCCATCTTTCTTCTTCACAAAGAAAGGGGATCCATATGGTGATTTCAACAGTTGGATGTACCCCTTTTTGAGTTCCTTGCTCAGGAACTTCTGTAGGGCTTCGTCCTCCTGCCTTGTGAGAGGGTACACTTTGCAGTCAAGTGCTGCTGGGGCATTTGGCTTGAGTTTGATAGCATGGTCCCAAACTTGCTTCGAAGGGTAGCATTGCGATTCTTCTTCACTGAATACTTTGGTGAATTGCACATATTAGGGTGGGAGTGCTACCACTTTAGTGTATTGTTGGGCCTGAATGGCCAGTTCTGTGGCTGTCATTCATACTAAGCATTGTTCTTCTAGTTGTTCCACAATGTGGTTTTGTTTGTCTTCTGATAGTGGCTCTGTCATGGTGGTGCCAATAATTGGTTGGCATGTGAAATGTGGGTTTACTGACCAAATTATGACCAGAAGCATGTCTTCATGGATGGTGGCATATCACCATGTAAACTTTGGTTCAAATGTGGCCAGCCATGGATATTCAAGGACAATGTCTTCATTGCTGGTATCAGGTGATGAGGAATCTCATTTCCTTGAGGATCCCTTTAGTGTGTATGTCTAGGTCCACATAATGAGTGATGAACCCCCCTCTGTTTTCAGTATTATCTATGTTCCAAATCTTGCACAGCTTTTCCAGGGGTACCAGACCCAGCCCCATTTGTTTAGCAAATCGAGAGTTCATAAAGCAATCAGTAGCTTCAGAGTCTATCAATGCTTGTACATTGGCCATTGTATGATGTGTTCAAGTTGAGACAGGGATATGCATAGATTGAAATCGTGTAGTCACTATTACAACATCACAAGAATGTACTGCCCTCACCCAGGCCGCTGGGTTCAGGCACTTTGAAAATCCTCTCTCTCCCAGATCCCCTTCATAACCAATTCTTGTATTTTGTCACTCTTGTTGGCAATTGTTTGGAGTACTTGTGCTGCTTCTTGATGCAGCATGACGGTTGCGGCAGTGTATACATGTACTGGTGCTGGCAGTTCTCCTTGCTGTTGCCTGCAGGGCTGTGTGCAATCACGACTGAAGTGTCTGTAGTTCTGGCAGTTGTAGCATTGGACTCCCCTTATATCTTGAGACTGTCTCCCTTATTGTTGCATGTACCCTCCTCATGGAGCATACTGTCCTTGTTGTCCTCCTCACATGTATTGATGGAATCCTGGGGTATTTAGGCTTATTTCTTCTGATCCCGCGACCACCCCAGTACTTCTTTAACTTCTCCTCCTCTTGCCCTTGCTCTTCTGGATGTGTCCATTGCATCTGGATGCATGAGTTGCAGGGGTGGGTAGTATCCCCTTTGATTTGGACAGTTTCAATACTTCTTGAGATTGCGTTTTCCCTCACTGAATCAATTTTGGAGGTGGATGTATTGCTTCTGCCACTTGAGAAGCACTTGCTTCCAAGCCTCATAATTTTGTGGGTTATCCAGGGTATAGCATTGTTTGTATAGCTTGCATGGGAGCCCTTTGGTGAATACTTGATCACCATAGGTGAATCTGCACAATAGCCAGCATGCCACATGAGTTTCTCAAATTTAGACATGTACTTATCAATGTCCATCCCTTTCATCCATATTCCATTCTGTAACACAGTTCAGGCTTGTTCCTGTTTGAGGGTATTGGTGAACCTCCTCTTGAAGCTGTGGTATACTGCTTCCCAAATTCGTTCATTGTCTTCAGGTATCCCATTTGTGATTTGCAGGGTTAACCATCTGGTATGGGTGGTGTTGATAAGTGACCTGTGCACACTTAGCGGCTCAAAGGACTTATGCAGATAATGGACTGCTTTAGATTAGATATATAGGACATGTAGATTAGATTATGATCTTTACAATCTCGGACTTATCTCTTATCTATGACATTATGTATACAGAACAATCACAAGGACTACTTGTTGTAGTACACGTTAGGATTCTCTTTTGTCATATCCTTATTGTGATATACTTCTTTGTGTGAAGTTTGGAACTCCCTCGCCTGGGAATAGTGCGAATGTGGAATAAGATGTGATTTTTATTATAGTTCGAAGAACCTGGACATATATACATGGCTATGTTTATGAATTCCGAAGCTCAAATACATCACAGAGTCCAACACCGAAACTTGAGTCTGGCACAGAAATCAACACTCCCCCTCAGCACAAACTGCGGTTTGTATGGTGTTTCACACTCCCCCTCAGTAAGAAGCGCAGTTTAGTGCTGCTCTAGGAATGTGCAAGACTTGCAGGTGTGTTTTGACTTGAAAATCCGACTTGCAAGACGAGGTACACTCCACCCTATGTTGTCCTGCCACCATGAAATTTGTCGAGGGCACTGGTGCTGGTGCTTGTGGCAAAAAAAAGGTGAGGGTGGCCATGGTGCGTGAGGTCATGGTGCGTAAAAAAAAATGTTGAGAAGTGTTGAGAATCAGTGAAAAAGCGTTGAGAAGTGGTGAGGATGGTAGCGCAGGAAGGGTGGTGTCACAAAAAAAAACGCGGCAGCAATGTGCTGGCAAGATGAAGTCCTACTCCCCCTCAGCGCGAACTGTGGTCGTGCAGGATCTTTCGGTCAGATGGGACACTAGCTCAAGGGACTGACTGGAAGACGTTCATTTCCTCCAGGCTGCGAAGTTCTGACCGTGTGCTGTCCATCCACTTATCCTTTTCTGCTGATGCGAGTGCTACTTTCCAAGACAGAGCATCAGGATCTTCAACGTTGACTACAGACGGGATGGCGTCCAAAACGGAAGACATGGGGGCGCCGAGTTTTTTTAGTAATCTCTGCGTACTGTGCAGCTTGGAAGGGGGTCACACTGGAAAGTCTCCGTCATCATCGACTTTGTGAGCGACTGCGGTGGATATGTTAACTTCACACTCCCCCTCGTCCAGCGCAGGTGCAGTCAGAAGGAGAGCACAGGGATGTTCAAGACCATTGCAGGTCTCTTGATGGGAAGGGGCAGGGATATGGGGACACGTGGAATGCTGAGGAGGAGGAGGAGGAGGAGGAGGAGGAGGAGGAGGAGGAGGAGGAGGAGGAGAAGACAGGTGAGGAAGGGACGGAGGAGAAGGACCAGAATGTTCAGCAGCAACGTCTTTGAAAGTCTTTATGGTGACACCAGGGCATAGCGATTGAGGGGATGACTGAAGATGCTTGACAAAATGAACATGGTGGGAGTCGACAACCCGATTTCTAGACTGATCCCAACATTGGTACGTTTTCGAGTTGGGAGTATACCTGATTAGGATACATTCAATGGATCGTGTGGCGAACTTAGGGTTGGATCCGTTGACGAAGACAAACATGCGGCAGCCAATTTCGCGCAGATGGGCAACAGGAGGTTTCTGGCCGAACCAGAGTTCATGAGGAGTGAGGCCAATGTAGAGGGTGCGGAGCATGCAAAGGCACTGCAGGGAGTGATGTGGGGCTGTCTGCAAAGCAGCGAGGTAAAATGGGTCCGTATTTGCAAAGTGGGACGTTTGCGAGGTGTTTTCATAAGTTGAAGAGCTGAGTGAGGGCAGAAGCCATCCAGAAGGGTGGTACTTTGTTACTGCTGTCATTGTGGTGTGTATGCCACTGGGGCCTGTGGCAGCATGCAGTGGGTGCAGAGCTGGCGGCAGCATGCGGTGATATGGGTAACAGAGGCGGCAGTCTGTGGCGGCATGCAGTGGTTGCAGAGGCAGCAGAGCTGGCGGCGGTGTGCGGCAATATGGGCAGCAGAGGTAGCGGCAGTAGGGTTGCAGCGGCGGTGGCAGGCAAAGGTAGGGGGATGGGGCCATCATGTGGCAACAGCCCCCAGTCCTGCGGCCAAATAGTCAACACAAGTAGTGGATAACAGGTGGCGCAACGAGCGCAAGAATAGTAGACAGACAACAGATGACAGATAATGATGGATGGCACAATGGCACAAAAGTTGATGATGACGATGGATGGCACAGTGGCACAAAAAAAAAATGGATTCAATGGCACAGAGGCACAACAGATGGCACAGCGGCACTGGATCAATGGCACAGAGGCACTAAACAGGTGGCACAGAGGCACTGGATGGATGGACTTAAAATAGTGACGAAGGTAGTATATGGCAGAAGGGAGCGTGAGATAGTGTATGATAGCAGCGGCAGGGCCCATAACCTGTGAAGTTTGGAACTCCCTCGCCCGGGAATAGTGCGAATGTGGAATAAGATGTGATTTTTATTACAGTTCGAAGAACCTGGACATATATACATGGCTATGTTTATGAATTCCGAAGCCCAAATACATCACAGAGTCCAACACCGAAACTTGAGTCTGGCACAGAAATCAACACTTTGTTCTTTACTTTCCCTTGTACTTATTGTCTAAGTACATTCCCTTTGTTTCGCCTACTGTTTGTTTATGGGGCTTATTGTATTCTTCTCATTGTAAGACGCTCCCTTTGTCTCTTATTGTAGCACAAAGGCTATTGTCTCTAAAGTGTATAAGTAGAGTACCATGTATGCACTGATACCCCAGTTCTCACTCTGGTGTATCAGGTTAGTCTCCTTCTCCATAATATGATCTCAGTTCTCACTCTGGTGTATCAGATGTCCTCTCTAGCTCTTTACTGCAAGATCTTCTCTGTGCTGCTACCACTGCGTTACTTGTATCTCACCACAGTCTACTCTGTCACTGTGAGTATAAGTTATTCCACCTATGGTGTTCATTAGGTGGTTATCCATTCGTTTAAGTCATCCCCCTCAAGGTAGGTGAGGAAAAGGATAGCACAGGAATAGGCCTCACACATTGTCTGTGTGTGGTGGTTCATGCCTCAATATAGTTCCCATTTCATGAGGAAAGTTTCAGTAGCTTTTCTGTCACTGTAAAACATGGGAGGGGGCTGGCCTTGTAGTTTGTTGTAATCCCCTCTTCCATTTGGATCCCTATGTCTGCCTCCTCCTCCTCTGGAAGGAGGTCCTCCTCCCCCTCCTCCGGAGGGCAGTCCTCCAGGTGGTCTTCTGGGCGGAACACCCCCTGGATATTGTCCTGGGGGTCTGCCTCCTCTTGGAATATTGGCTAGTATCCCCTCGCCTTCAACTCATTGTCATGCTAGGTAGCTCCATACCTGACTGTTTTCTCAATCTGATGGTGGATCAGGTTGGTCTGGTTCATACATTCACTGATTTGCTAGTTTGTTGTGATGAACAGCACAGGTGGAGAAAGCATATACTCACAGTGGCAAAGGAGACTGTGGTGAGATATAGCAGCGCAGGGTAAGCAGGGGATCTTGCTGTGAGAGCAAAGGGACGTCTGATACACCAGAGTGAGAACTGGGGTATCAGTGCATACATGGTACTCTACTTATACACATTGGAGACAATAGTCTTTGTACTACAATAGGGAACAAAAGGAGCGTCTACAATGGGTAGAATACAATAAGACCCTGGAATACAATGTGGGTCGAAACAAAGGGAGTGTACTTAACAATAAGTACAAAAGAGAGTATAGAAAACATGTGATAAACATAGAACAAAGGAAAGTACAATATGCGTATAACAATACCAGTCCTTATGATTGTTCTGTACAATGATGTCATAGATAACAAAGTCCGAGATTGTAAAGATCATAATAATCTAATCTACATGAGACCTGTATATCTAATCTAATCTAAAGCAGTCCATTATCTGCATAAGTCCTTTTGAGCCGCTAAGTGCGCACAGGTCACTTATCAACATGTTAAGGGTTACATGATGGCCCGTGTTTGGATTGATGACACATTCTTCCAGTTGCAATGGTGATGGCACTCATTCATCTTCTTCCCATGTATTTGCCATTCTTCACTCTGCCAAGGCATCGGTGAGCCTATTTTCTTCTTTGGTGTATACCCATGTTTCAGTAGCCATAGCTGCGGGGGATCGGATTGTGATGTTTTCTGCTTAGGCAGCTAGGGAATTGATATGTATCTTGTTAATGCACTGTAGTTGTTGCGCTTCTTCCATGTCTGGTCAATCTCCTATTTTGTCTTCAGTTGTTGTCTGTTTGGTGCTTACTTCAGATAGGGCTGGTGCACTTTCACTTTCTGCTCTGTCAATAGTTCCCCACTGGTCCCAATGGACTATATCTCATCAATAGATATTGCAATGGTATTCATTTCCTGTGGGGCATAGTACACCCCAACGTTCTCTCCTAGGGCTCCAAGCAACCTCGGTCCAACACAGATGTTCGAAGTTGAACTCAACTGGGTAATACCATAATGGTCTCATAGGTATTTCTACCCAGTATCCTTCTATCCCATTATATGTTCCCCACCTAGCATTGCCTAGGTATCGAGTGGGTACATTCTGGTCTTCTCTTCTTTTAATTGAGTATGGTGCAAAGACCCAGCTGTCTGTGGTAGTTTCGGTCACCACAATGAAAGAAGCTTGGTCTTAATGTTACGTGTCCACTGGCATGTGGCTTGACTTAAGTGTGGATACAGTGACACTACCAAAAAGTGACTTAGTGATATGATGGCCCGATGGCACATGGATTGTGGGAGTATAACAGCAAGCCCTATTCAAGGGACAATACTGACTCAAGGGTGATGACAACAAGGCAGACTCCTACCAATAGGAGTGCAAGGCTTAGACCCATAGAGAATAGAAACACAACAATGGTGGATTTAAGAAGACCAAGCTATGGACTATGGATGCAGCTTGGTGGACTTATATACAGATACGCGAGGGCTTTAAAGTGCCTCTTAAATGATAGGTAACCAATCATGTATTATATAGTTATCATAATAGTCTGTATGAGTCATAACATATCGTACAATGAGAACCAATCACAAGCCTCCCACTTATCATACAGTACTGGGTTATCGGGACCGTTATCAATGAGTCACATACAGTTTCACATGCCACCTGCCTGGGGATATGAGCTACCCAAAGTCCGGTTTTGTAACAGAATAGGTCATATATGGCACAGACAAAGGGTAATGTACTGGGTAATGGCTCAAAGCATCTGGATCATAACACCCCTATTACACCTTCTCACATCCCCCTCTCACCCCTCTCACCCCCCTCACCCTTCTTGCTCATTCCTTGCTGGGCAGTCCCCTCAATTGGATTACTTTACATAATGTACACATGTGACTTTTGTAATTAGTTAATAATAATTATATGTTGTTTGCTTGTCTTGAACATGATGAACAGCATAGGTGGACAGCTAATACTCATAGTGGACAAAGGAGACTGTGGTGAGAAAATATAGCAGTGCAGGGAAGCAGAGATCTTGCAGTGAGAGCTGATAACACAGAGATGAGAACTGTGATATTAGGGCATACATGGTGTGCTACTTATACATCTAGAGACAATAGGCCTTGTACTACAATAGGAGACAAGGAAAGTGTCATACAATAAGTAGAAGTACAATAAGCCCCTAATGCAATAGAGAGCGAAACAAAGGGAGTGTACTTAGACAATAAGTACAAGGAGTGTAAAGAACAAAGGTGTTTTTTTATTTTTTTTTGAATCCATTAGCATGCTCCTTGGGGTACATAGCCCTATGTGGCACCTTCTACTAATCAAAGTCCCTGAACTGTTTCTACTTCTACTTCTACTTTGTTTCCTCTGAGCATTAAAACACCTCCCTGCTTCTGGTGGAAGCAGCTTTGCAATACATCAAGTGTTGAGTTTATTGGGGTGCAAGTTGCACCAGGGTGAAGGGGCATGGCCAGGGTTCGGGTTGCAATCTTGGTGCTTGTGCGTGGCGCTTTGGGTCAGTTCTTGTTATGTGCCTGTGTCCCTTGTCTGCATGTGTTCTTCATTGTCTGTTCACTCTTCATGTCTTGAGTCGGCCTGTTGCAGGCCTGGCAGGTCGTGGGGTGTGTTTGGGGTCTTGGAAAGTGTCTTGTGCTGGGGTGGAAGTTGCTTCAGGGTTGCATGTGATGTTCATTGTCCTTTCTTTCGAATCTCTTGGTATCTTGTATATATTTTGTGAGTGCTACTATTTTGTCTCTGTTTGTGAGTAACTCTGTGAATTTGTTTTCCAGTCTTCCTCTTTTTGGCTTAAGTTTGCTCCTTTTGTATTTGTATGCTGGGCATTCTAATAGGAAGTGTTGTGGTGTTTCTTTGGCTGTCCCACATGCTGGACATTGCACACTGTCTGTTAGCTTGAACCTGTGCAGGTATGCATTTAGTGGGATGTGTCCCATTCTCAACTGGAAGATCTTGCTGGCTCCTGTCCTAGAGATGTCTTTTTTGCTTATCAGTTCAATATATTTTTCGATGGGAGTGATGGGTCTAAACACTTATTCTTTTCGTATCTTGGCAAGGCTTCCCATTCCTTCTTCCATTTGCATTCGTGTTTTGTGTTCAAGTGTTGCTTCGTGGCTGATCTGTTTATTTTTATGCCTTTCTTTAGTATTGCTGGGAGTTTTGCTGCTTCTGATGTTGTGCCTTCCACTGCCTTTTTTGCTTCCTCATCTGCCCTTTCATTTCCTGGTATTTTGCAGTGGCCTGCTACCCATCTGATAGTGAGTGCATATTTCTTTCCTTTTGTCTTCTTCAGCCATGCTGCTGCATTGAGTGCTTCCGTGGCTAGGTAGTGTCCTGACTTGTTTAGTTTTGATGCAAGTGCTTTGATGGCCACCTGGTTATCTACTCCTATTGTGAATGTCTTGTTGTGCTCTTCGTGGTTCTTGATCAGTTGGAGTCCTAGGAGGATGCCTGTTAGCTCCGCTTCGAAAACTGTGTGTTTCTCTGCCAGGCCTAAATGGCAGTGTAATTTTTCAATGATTTTGTCTCCCTTCATCATTACTGCAGCCACTCTGACTTTCCCATTATGTGCTGATCCATTGGTATAGATTTTTAGGTGTTTGGGAGCATGCATGTCTGTTCTCTTTGATTCCTCCTTATCCTTTGGGATCTCAGTTCTGAATGGGTGTTTTTCTAGTGTTGCCGGGTTTCTTCCTGTCACTGGTATTGTCTCAAAGTCCTTTGGGTCTGCTTTATATGCGCAATACAGATTGTGAGGAGTACGGAACCTTACTAATACTTATGACCAGGTTAGTAAGAGTATATGTGTCATGGACCTTTATATCAGTCAGCATCAGAATCACATGTCTTTATAGACTGTGAGGTAGTTTAGCTATTTGTTGTACGGATTGGAGAGGAGCTTCAAAGCTGCCTCAATATATGTATATAAGTTGTTGTATTAAGACCAAGGCTCTTTAGCTTGGTCTTCTTCAATTTCACTTCCAACTTGTATCCCTCCTCTCATAGCAGGACTTCCATTGCTCATTATCTCTCTTTGTTGCTGATAGCACAAGGACACAAAGTATTGTCTTGTTGCTTTGAGTTGTATACTTTCTTAAGTTACATACTCATTACTTTCTGTGTCGCCTCTAAATATTGCCTAAGTCAGGCTTGCGCTGTGAAAGCGTAACATTAAGACCAAGCTTCTACAATCGTGGCGACCTTTCTGACAACCGCAGAACACTGGGTTAACTTTCAATCCTATTTCATAGAAAGAAGAGGAGCAAGGAACGTACCCACCAGATATCTTAAAGCAGCTAGGTGGAGGATGAATGTTGGACCAGAAAGGTATTACATTGACACTTCAAGACCAAATCAGTGGTGTCCAGTAGAATTCAATTTTGAAGCAATCTGCTGGACCCATATTAGGGAAAACCCTAGGGGTAACAATTGGGAAGTAGTTGCACCTGCTGAGGGCAATTTACATTGTGATATTCACACAAATGAAGTAGTAATCCGATCAGAGTGGGGACCTATTGATGGTGCACCTGAGGAAACACACTCCACAAATTCATGAACTCCTGCTCCAAGTGAAGCAAGTCAAGAAACCAAAGAGTCAGGAGAAGAAGCTGACAAAGACAAAGAAGCGATTGAACAAATCGCTGAACTCACCAACCAAATTCAGATTATCGAAGAACCAGAGGCAATTAGAGTAATGGCCATGGAAACAATGCAGGAACCAGTGAGAGAAAGAATTGAGGAGACAAACGTCCAAACTTTCGTCAATCCAGATACAGGACATGTGATGACTGTGGACAACATTGCACTCTATCGAGCCATAGGATCTGATTGACCTGATCCTCCTTCAGGAGGAGGAGGACCTCCTGGAGGAAGAAGAACCCCTAATGGAGGGGGTGGATTACCAGAAGGAGGATTCCCAGGAGGAGGATTCCCAGGAGGCGGACCCCCAGGAGGCAGATTCCCAGGAGGAGGAGGAGGACCCCCAGGCAGAGGAATACCACCTGCAGTACCAGGACATCAATTGAACAAGTTTATTGGAAATGCCCCTTAAATATTTCAAGGGGATCGACTTAAAGCGGATGAGTTTATCACTCAATGGTCATTATACTGGGGAGTAAACAATAACAACCCCATTATGACCAATGCTTACCGACAATCAATGCTTTTCCTCACATATATTCAAGGAAAGGCAGTAAACGAATGGGTCATGAATATGAGCCAATGGCTAAATTGGCAAGTAACAGGAGGAGTTCCCAAGCAAACACCAGACCTATGGATTGAAACAGAAAGGGCATTCTGAAGAAGATTCGCGAATACTCTTGAAAGGGAACAGGCACAAGGAATGCTGAAACAAGGTCTCAAAATGAAAGAAGGAGATCTCGATACATACATCATGGAATTCAAAACTCTAGCGTGCCAAGCAGGATATCAGTTAAGTTCCGTCCAGACTATTGATCTGTTCACTGATGGACTACCACAACCTCTATTTGAAAAGGTATTCCAAATGGATGACCCGCAAACATTTGAAGAATGGAAGGACACCATTTGATGCAGGCAACAACAGTATATCCACATGAAGGCAAAATTAGAAGCTCATAAAGGTCAGATTCCAAAGCCACGTGGATTTACCAACAAAGGAACGATGCCAGGAAACCTTCCTAACCTAAACACAATGGATACCTTGGCAGATAGAAGTAGGGCGCAATTGGCAGGATCCAAGGAAATTGACTACACACAACCACCCTATTCC
Source organism: Lactarius psammicola (assembly GCA_025769895.1). NCBI lineage: Eukaryota > Fungi > Basidiomycota > Agaricomycetes > Russulales > Russulaceae > Lactarius > Lactarius psammicola. Next base: position 60,756 of record WTXK01000256.1, read on the forward strand.
CCACCAAACAGGGGGAGGGGTAGAGGGGGAAGACCAGGTGGAAGAGATATCACCTGTTACAACTGCGGAAAAAAGGGACATATTAGCCGCAATTGTTACCAAACCCAAAACCCACAAGGTAGTCAAGGGCGAACAGTTGAAACCAAACCGGTTACAATTCGGAACATGGTAGCTGAAATGAGTGAAGAAGAACAAGCCCAATATTGGATGGGGTAAGTAGCTGAATTAGGGGATGGAGTCAAGGATTGGATCTTAAAGGATCTATGAACGAAAGAGGGTTTTCAAGATGCCTAAACCCATTGGCCTGGATAAGGGCGGTTAAATGTAATTCTGTGATTATCACATGCTACTAATCTATGCGAATTCCAGTTTTGATAAGAACAAATTACTTAAAGGCCAACATCCAAGTCCTTGTGGACTCAGGGGCAACTGACAACTTCATTAAACCTTCATTTGTGAAACAAATGGGGTTGGGAATGAAACGACTGGAAAGACCCCGCAAAATATGGAACATTGATAATATGGAAAACAAAGTGGGGTGTATTACTCATTGTGTGGATCTCGATGTGCAAACTAAAGAAGTTCACAAGGAAATGTGGTTCCTAGTGACAAACATGGGACAAGAAGAAATGGTGCTAGGATATCCATGGTTAGCCCAATATAAACCAAAGGTTAGCTGGAGACACGCCACGATCAGCGAAGACACCCTTCTTGTGGTTCTCCAATCTATCAACCCAAAGAAAGAAGGATCAGTAATTGCCAGAACACTAACAGTCATTGAGAAAGATCAAATTGTTCAGCAATTAGACCAAAAATGTTCCATCAGAATGACAGCAACAGAATTGGCAATAGCGGCAAAACAGTACTTGGTCAAATCGGAGTTACCAAAAGAATATCAAGAATTTGCCCATTTGTTCAATGAGGAAGCCTCTTATTGATTTCCACCATCCAGACCTTGGGATCATGCTATCAAATTCAAAAAAGGAACACCAGACACCATCAATTGCAAGATATATCCTCAAATGCAAGATGAGGACAAGGCACTTAAAGAATTCCTAGCAGAACAATTGAAAAAGGGGTATATTCAACCATCAAAATCCCCTTATGCATCACCATTCTTCTTTGTTAAAAAAAAGGATGGGAAGTTATGACCAGTTCAAGATTATTGGAAAATCAATGACTACACTATCCAAAATCAGTACCCCTTACCCCTTATAGCTGATCTCATATCCGATCTTAGCAATGCCCACATCCATACCAAGTTAGACATACAATGGGATATAACAACATGAGGATCAAAGAAGGGGATGAAGAGAAAGCGGCCTTCAAAACCTATAATGGTTTATTCGAACCCACAGTTATGTTCTTCGGATTAACCAATTCACCAGCAACATTCCAGACAATGATGAATTACATATGCAGGGACATTATTGCCAAACATGAACAGAAAGGCACAACTATATGGGTTTATATGGATGACATCGGAATAGCTACCAAGATTGGCATTGACCTTCAAGCACATATGGAAGCAGTCAAAGATGTGTTACAAGTATTGGCAGAACACGATCTATACTACAAACTGGAAAAATGCATGTTCCATGCGCCATGGATGGATTACCTGGGGGTAATCCTTGAAAAGGGGGTAACACGCATGGACCCTGTAAAAATTGATGGCATCAAAAACTGGCCGAGACCTAATAAAGTAAAGGACGTACAATCTTTTTTGGGATTTTGCAATTTTTACCAACCATTTATCTGAGGATTTTCCACACATGCCAAGCCGTTGAACAAATTAACCAAAAAGGAAATGGAGTGGCAATGGACGAAGTAACAGGAAGAGGCATTTCAAACTCTTAAAGACCTTGTAACCCAAGAACCAGTATTGGCGCACCCAAACTTGGAAGAACCATTCAAACTCGAAGTAAACGCATTAGGTTTTGCAGTAGGGGCAGTATTACTTGTTACGTTGCCACAACAACGTTGCCTGACTTAGGCGTAATGGAAGGCGATGACTAATGCTAAGCTCGGTCCGATACACGAAGTGTCAAGACTTAACGTGAGGACGTAGGCACGTGACTCTTCCTAGTACACGGCGTCGAAGATGTCTTCGCTCTCGATGTCTTCAACGTGGAGTACGACTCCGGAGACAAAGGCTAGGACGAGTAGTAGAGATGAAAGGAAAAGGCAAGGGAAGGAAGTTGGCACTCCTAGGTCGCGAACAATGGTGGTGGTATTGAGAAGACCAGGATGGGGATCCATGGTCTGAACAATAAGCCTTATATACAGTTGACGAGGGCTTTAAAGCTCCTCCCGAATCGTAAAGTAACCAATAGCGTAACTAGCTCGAACCCTAGTACAGCTATCCTAGGAATAAGTCATCATACTATCTTACATGTGATAAAGCGCTCCACTGCTGACTGATACGAGTAGTCCATGACTAATTACCGCTGACCATCGTAGTCATAACCGATGTGTCAGTGTCTTGGTCAGTCCGTGACATCACCCCCTTTTCAGGTGGGACGTCCGCGTTCCACATGATCCCATACTTCCTCTGGATCCATCATCGAACCCCTCTGTTCCTCGATCCGTCCAAGTCCGTCAGCCATTTCCAATCGCCGAATACAGCCCAACTTAGCTGTGTTGACCTGCCCGAAGGCCCGTTCCAACTCCACTATACGCGCCTCCACTCTCTTCTGTTCGTCCACCAAAGTCCTGTAGCGATGGACCTCAGCCTTGAGCGTGTCGTCGTGCAGGTCTCGAATGCACCTGTCCACGATCCACTTGTCCTCGTGTTGCGATTCGAGGTGGGTCAGTTGGTAGTGGGAGTAGACAGGACGTTGGTGCATTGAATAGGTGGGGGCTGCGTAGAGAGGTTGTGGGTAGACGAGATCCAATTCGTCTATTACCCCAAGAACGATGGGATTCGGGCACATGATGGTTTGCACGTATTTGGCCTGTCGTGTAATGCCGTTGACGGTGATCGGGAAGGCGATCCAGTGGGCACCTTTGTTCTCCCAGAACCCTGGTGGCGGGTCCTTCTTAGTGCGGAGATCGCCCATTGCCGAGTGCATGACTACTCGGCCCACACGGACATCCTCTCGATAGATGTTGCTACCGGTGGTGGTCACTGCATGGGGCGTGTCATCGTTTATGGTGCCGTAGGAGATCTGGGGATGCTCAGCTGGGTAGTATTGGTCCTCCTCTTCGTAGATATCTCCGCTAGTCGAGCTGCCTTCTGCTGCTGTCGTCGTTCCACTGCGCGTGCGACTGTTCGGTTCGCCAGGCGCTGGCCATTCTCCTCCACTCCCCATCCGCATTCTTGCGCCACTTCTTGAGGCACTTGCAAGAGTCGGCCGGCTCCACTGTTTTCGTTCTCTTCTTCCATGGCTTGGTCAGTGGTGTTATCGTCACGTCCACTTCCTGCACTTCGTACGTCCCCTCTGTCTGGCACAGTGAGCACCAGTTGCTGAAGTGGAGGAGAGGGCATTGGGCCCTTCGTTGGATCGGGGAATCGACGTAGTACTTCTGCGACTTCTTGATGGGTAAGCGGAGCTCCCCCGTTAGCCTCGGCATCGATGGCGGCGCGCTGTACGCCCTGCGCGGCCTCGAGGGACAGAAGTCCTTCGTCCAGTTCGGCTCCAAAGACACGCGTCGGGGTGCCACAATAGTAAGAGGACATTGCATATGATGTGGGAGAGGATGTGTTGGTAGAAGTAATAGTGGTAGTGGGGATGAGAGGACTTAGCGATATGAGCTCGGCTTATATGCGTTTCTGCAGCTGGGTTTAAACCTTTGAACTCCCTTATCGCCTTATCGGCGAATACGTCATCCTTATCGACCCATTGATTGTCGGAGTCTGGATAGCCCTTCCATTTGACAAGGTACTGAAGTTTGCGTTTTTTGCCGAATCGCCGAGAGTCTAGAATCTTCTCGACTTCGTATTCTTCCTCGTTATCTACCAGTTCTGGAGGTGGGCGTTGATAGTTCGGACCATGTGTCTCCGTTTCGCGATAAGGTGTGAGAAGATCAATGTGAAACACTGAATGGATGCTCCACTGCGTGGGAAGTTCCAATCGATAATTGACTGCGGACATCACCTGGACACCTTAAAAGGTCCGTGTCGTTTGGGCGCAAGCTTGGCGGTTGGTTGATTAGTGCGCAAGTGGCGTCCTTCTAGCCACACGAGGTCTCCTATCTTGTACCTGGGCGTATCTTTGTGTTTGATCCACAATCTTTGCGCCCGCTCCATCAGTGTCTTGGCGTCTTCCCGAGCTTCTTTGAATTGATCCACTCGGAGTGATACTTGCGGAATGGGTGATGGTCTATCGATCCAATCAGCGCGCGGATTGTACCCCATAAGGAGATCGAAAGGGGACTTCCTTGTTATCTCGTGGGGCCATTGATTGTGCGTGAATTCTGCCATTGGAAGATAGGAACACCAGTTATCTTGACGCTCGTTGGTCCAGAACCTTAGATATTGTTTCTATAGCC